>JASPKZ010003722.1:0-100000 GCA_030220185.1 Diploptera punctata | reverse complement strand
TAATTTGAAAAAAGTTTATATTGTCTACAAATAGACAAATGTTTAACTAGCCAGTATAAAATAAAAAAAACCATGTCTGTACTAGCTGGTATATATATTTATGGCATTTCAAGGTGTAGATCTTGTCAGAAGTAAAATTGTACTTGCCAAAATTTGGAGCAGGTGAATAATTTTACATATCTAGGATGCAATATCTCATATGAAGAAGAAAAGTAACAATATTTTTAAGAATTTTAGTGTTAATAAATTCTATCTTCAAGCCACAGTTAGTCCAAAAGCATTCATCACTAAAAGTGTATAAAACACTGGCTCTTCCAACTCTTTCGTATGGTAGCGAAGTATGGACGTTAAAAGAGAAGGATATACAGAGACTTAGATCTGCTGAAATGAGATACCTTCAGAGGACTGCGGGATACACACTACTGGAATGAAAAAAAATGAAGACTATTAGAAGAATTAAGATGGAATCTTTAGAAAACAAAATTTCTGATTATAAGTCAAAATGGATGCAACATGATCATCGAATGGAAGATCACAGGATACCCAGACAAATGTTAAGATATCAACCTGCTGGAAGAAGACCAGGACGCCCACTCAAAAGTCTTATGGATGGTGTTTCTCTTGAGGCCGAAACAGGTCAACAAATGGCCTAAATTTGTGAATGTCCTATGATGATGATAGTGTTCTGCCCCAGGGAAAGGTGTTTCAACGCAATCAGATCATTTTTATGCTATTCTTTGCAGCTTTACTAGGGAATTATAGGTGTGGTATTTTCCCTATTTGCCTTCCACACCGTGATGATGATGATGATTATGAGGCCAGATGATATTCGGGGACCATTTGGGCCTCAAAACTTCCTTGCAATTGTATTATAGGTAAGGAAAAACCCCCAAAAAATCTCACTCAGGAAGCTTGTCCCGACTGGGAATGGACCCCGGGAATGCTGCGTGACACGGTAGCACGCTACCTCGAGTCCACAGCGCTGGTTAATTATACAGTCAAATATAATTTTAACGTAAAGAATAATAATTATAGATATCATTAAAATAATTGGTACGAAATTACAGAATATTAACCATGATTTTAGCCATAAACATAGAAAAAATATTTGGACTATTTCTTGAATACATTGCTTACAGTATGATATAATATATTATCAATGCCCCGTCTATAACAGAGATTTATTATCGAGTAGGCCGTTTACTTTCCTGTAGCTCTGGATCTATCAGTCAAACATATACAGGCGACTCGTAACTAACTAACCAATTACCTACAAAACCATCTCACTATGTATGTTTGACTGATAGATCCAGGGCTACGGGAAAGTACACGGCCTACTCGATAATAAATCTCTGTTATAGACTGGGCATTGATAATTTATTCTCTCATCTCATTCATATCCTATCCAAAAAGTGATTTCCTTTCTTACAAGAAACTGCACTGATCCTCTTTCTGTCTTTAATTCCCCATTTGTGTTGTACATATGACATAGGACATCACATCACTCCATGTCATATACTACGAGTACTTTCACTTCTCGAAACTGGAATTCCCTACCACAAGAAATAAGGGGCGCCGGACATTGGCATCTTTTAAAAGAAATCTAAATTTATATTTGCTTTTACCTCGACTTCATCATTTACCCATCAAATTTACATTACAACATTTAATATAGCTTTAACTCTTTATAACTACTATAGTGTATATCTATATTGTCAAATATTTTTTTTTGTAATTGTGCTGGTTGAGTGGAAGAGAAGGCCTTATGGCCTTAACTCTGCCAGAATAAATAAAACATTATTATTGTTATTGTTATTGTTATTATTATTATTTTTTTTAATGTCCTGTCCATAGCAGTCTAGGAGACCTAACTGTTTCTATTGCATACGATTTTCCATAATGTATCTCACTATTATATATATATATATATATATATATATATTGTATTTCCATTCATATGTGTGTTCATCTCTCTTCGCTCCAAATACTCGTAAACGTTTCTTGTATATTAGAGTCCACCTTTAGCATCCATATAGTGTGAATGGAAGTATAAGAATTTTATACTTTTATCGTTTAACTTTTTGAGAAGACTTAAGGTGACACGATAAGTTTTATATACATTTCGTTTAACACTTGATGGGAGGACTTGAGATAAAATAATCCCTGTGATGCATAATAGGATGCAGAATAGTCAATCACATACTTACATCTTACAGACTATAACCAATTATATTTACTTACATGACTAACTAACTCACTAACGAATCCTGAGGATCATGGACGTGCGGATGTAAGTTCTCCATAAATTCCTATCTTGGGCTAATATTTTCCAATCATTCCCTGCATAATTTCTCTCCTTAAATCATTGTTAATATTGTTCTCCCACCTCATTCATGTCATATCCAAAAGGAGCTTCCCCTGCCTTTCTTACAATATTTTTTCATGATCCTCTTTCCCATTGCCTATTCATGTCACATCTCTTTACCATCGCACTCCATGAGATTTTGCTATTCGTATTATATATGGTTTCCCATAAACATCACGTACCGTAGCTCATTATTATGTATTTTTTTCCATTCACTTGTCTGTTCGTCTCTCTTCGCTCCATTTTTTTTGTAACTATTTTACTTCCACATACTTGTAAAGGTTTCTCATATATTAAAGTAAGAGTCCATCTTTAGCATCCATGGAAGGATAACAGCTTTATACTTTCTTAGTTTAACACTTTTTGAGAGCACTTGAGATGACCTATAACAGTTTTATATACTTTTAGTTTAAGACTTTTTTTAGGAGACTTGAGGTAAAATAATCTCTGTAGTGTATAATAGGATGTGTTTGCAGAGTTAAGCATACGTTATTTTCCTTCTGCACTACATTTCGGTTTATAATATATTATTCCTAGGGATTTGAATTTACCAATTTCTTTAAAATTTCCGTCAGGTGTCCTTTTCATTATATAATGTATTTTTAATTGTGGTCATATGTTTAATTTTGTTGATATTTACTTCAGTTTCTTAGTGTGCTGTATGTAATTTTTGTCGATAGGTTAGGGAGGGGAAAAATACCATACACCGGATTAGTTTACAGTTAAGTGAATAATATTAATTATTTATGAAAATAATATTAAAATTAACAAATCATTTCATTTGTAAATATTGTATAACCGTAAAATTAGTTTTCTATATCTCATTACTTTTTTTTGTTTTTTATATATTCCGCTACATTAGACACGGGCGGTCTACCAACATTTTAATTTATCTTGCTAGAATACATTTTATGATTAGTTTCAGTCTTAATCTTAACAATCATTAACTGATTGAATTATAGATCATAATACATTGGATATGATCTTATTGGTCAATCTAAATCTTCATTTAATATTTAATATTAGAGTTAATTATGATTGCCATATTCTGATGTAATATATGTTTGTTCTGGTGAGTGGAAGAGAAGGTCACATGGCCTAACTCCACCAGGCTTAATAAATAAATAAATAAATAAATAAAAAATAAAAATTAATATGTAATTTATTTCCTTATTTAGGGAAGAACAAGTTGGTGCATGCACCTCATTTTAATGATATATTCTATATTATGTTCCAGAATAATGTAGAGATATTGTCATTAATTTGCTAACAAATGGATATGTTTAGCTTAGTTGGTATGTTTAAAATTATTAGGTTAATTACATTATATTAGATTACATTATAATATTAATTAGGCAATTCGGATTAACACCGACACAAAAGACTGAGGATGATGGAGAAGTTAATTAATAAACATTGTAAGCCTAAATTGATAGTTTATAAATGGATAGTCTTTCCAGAACAAGGTCATCATCATCATCTGCATTCATGGATTAGGTCCATTGACCCGTTCCAACTTCAGCCCATCTCTTTCTAGGTCTACCCACATCTCGGGTGCCTTTAGGTTTGTATTTTGTTCTGGATATCTATCTTCATTCATTCTGTCTATGTGTTTCTTCCATTTTTGTCTATATGTATTTATTTTATCAGTTATTGCAAATATTTCAAGTTCCTGTCTTATTTCTGTGTTCTTGATTCTGTCTTCCTTAGTGCACCAATCCGGCTTTTCTTCTGCTGAAATTTATGAGTAAGTTATTTTTTACTAGTAGAGGTTACCAGCCTCTAGCCAAACCCCTCTTCCTGGAGGGCAGGGAACTGCAATTTCGGCGTGTTCGTCTCCTAGAGAAGTTGTCTTCACTACGGCTTTGGGGACTTCTCTTCTCCCCACGTAACCCTGTGGACGGGGCCCTACCCAGGTACTACCCACTGGGCGAGTGGGACCTGGAGCTCACAAAAGGGCAGGAGCGCCTACTCCCTGGAGTGGACTAACTCTTTCAAGGGTTCCACTCTGTTACCCTGTGAACAAGGTTTTAACCCTAATCTTTTCCCCTAAGTTGATCTTTACACGAGAAAGTATCACACAATCATTTTTAATAATTTTCCACGTAAAACTGAATTTGGTGGAAAATTGAGAATCACATCCTTGTTCTGAGTGACTATTCATTTTTTTTATCCCACAACAGGCCTCAGGAGGCCCTTCGGGTAGTAGGAGGTTAAGGCCCCCACTTTTTCTAGACAATCGGCACTTTATGTCAGCCGGGTTGTCAGCCCTGCGTGACGGCCGCCTTTACCCCCAGAACAAGCGTATGGTACTCATTTACGTTAGAGGCGACTCCAGGGCCATAGTGCCGCCAGAGGGTTTGGGTCAGTTTAAAAATCTTGACCCCAACGGGACTTGAACCCTCGACCCTCCGGCTTGTAGCTCAGTGGCCTTAACCACTACGCTACGGCGTGCCCCGATAATTCAATTATCCATTGTAATATTTCTATTTGATTAATTTAATAAATAGATATAATCGTTTCGAGAAAAATCTCAGTGATTAGGAAAATTGCAAATATGAAAATGGCAACAAAATATTATTTATAATATGAGCGGTAGAGTGAAACATGTATCAAACTTCGCAGGTAAAACACAATTTAGTACAATGACCTTTACCAACTCTCGCTAATCCTCGGACGCAAAAGTAATCCTTTAGTGTTATGTAATAACTAACTCTAACTTACTGGCACTATCGAATCCGTAGGTTCATGGTCGCGCGGACATAAGCTCTTCATTCTTTCTTATCCTAAGCTAAAGTTTTCCAATCATCCCCTTTATAATCTACTTCCCTCAAATCATGGTTAATGTTATTCCCCACCTCATTATTGGTCTACAAACTAGACGTTTTCCCTCTGGTTTTCTTACAAGAAGTTTCCATGCACCACTTTCATTCCCCATTCGTGCCCATGTCCTGCCCATCGCAATCTACGAGACTTAACTGTTCTTATTATGTCTGGTTTCTATAAAGATCATACAGCTCACTCCTTCGCCTGTCTGTTTCTCTCTCTTTGGTCCAAAATATTTCCTGAGAATTTTATGCTAAAATGTAATAAATACAATTTATTGTAAATAGTAAACAATACAAGAAATAACTAAAAGTATTTAGCTAGACAATTCCAAACAAAATGATTTAAAATGAGTACAATGATGAATATTATATATCTGCACATTTGCAAAACATGTTATGACATAGTAAGCACATCCTATTAAAAGCGCTGCCAAGAATATTTCACATTTATTAGTCTAGTAAACATAAACAATGTTGTACATGAGTGGTACTTACCATATCTGCTGTAAAGTGATCTGATTTATGAGCTACTGCCGTGAGGTTCAGTCCTGCAATTTTTGGCTTTTGCCCAGGTTCCAAAGGTTCATCTACAAACGCTATGAGGCCGACTCCATCTTTCAACACTTCCTTATAAACTTCCTGAAACTCTGCCATAGACACTGAATCTTCAAGCAAATGAAGACATTCACAAGTAACTTCATCTCTGAAGAAATGCTTAGTCATAAAGTCAATGAACTCTTGATGCATGTCATCTGGGACGTCCTGGATGACGAATTTTGGGATTGTGCCGTCCGGCATTTTCTTGAGTCCGGTGCATCTTCTCCACACAGTTGGTATGGGCACTGAGGAAGGTCTTGTCCACTTTGCGTTGTCGGAAGCCATTTTGTGTCAGTTATTGTTACGATATAACACTGTGTAAACTCGCGATTCGCACAGTGAAGTTGGTGTTATGCAAGACGTGTTTACGTAACAGCCATCTCGTACGTATGATTCTCTTGTACCGATAACAGCCACAAGCGGTTAACTGACAGGATTTTCCTTCATGCCGGGACGAGTCAAGGTCAAGCGAGAATTCTCTTCTCGTTTTCGCTATTTATTTTCACTGGTTTAATCCATGTCCAACACGTGGGATATTAAAAGAAAAGAAGAGAATGCCAACTTCCTTCGTGCATGAGATTTGAATATGTATTTTAATAAAATTAATTAAATTTTGTTTTATTCATATTTCATTTGAGGGACTCTTGTCTTCCAAACTTCTCTAAAACAAGTTAAACTGAAAATATATAAATCTGTTATTCTACCAGTTATATTATATGGATGCGAAACATGGACTCTTACTTTAAGCGAGAAAAAAAGTTTACGAGTATTTGAGAATAAAGTCCTTAGGAAAATGGACAGCAAAAGAAAACTACATAAGAGTGAGCTATATGATATTTATTGGAAATCAATATATAATAAGAACAATAATAAATCTGGTAGGTTGCAATGAGCAGGACATGAGGTTCGAATGGGAATGGAAGAAGAGAATGGAAGCTTCTGATAGGAAAACCAGAGGAAAGTGCCCATTTGGTAGACCAAGAATGAGGTGGGAGAATAATGAGCTTATGTCCGGGCGGCCGTGAACCTATGGGTTCGATAGTGCAGCGAGTTAGTTTTGTTCTTATTTATAGAATTATCTAAGAACACATCACAATTTAATTTCGGATTAGTAGATTGTGAATGGCAATTATTTTATTCAGTAATTTGTTTTATATAATAGATGTTATGTGTTCCTGTCTTGAAAAATTATGGAAACCCCTGTTATATTGGTCGGTTTTTCAACAGTAATCCGGGACTTTCCGAATACAAGTATCAAACTCTATTGTCTGAAGGAAAACAGTCATTAATCATTTTAGTAAGTCGTTCTAAATCTGGAGTTTCTACCGTTAGTTTTTTCGCCATATTGATTTTAAATTATTCCATACACCACAATAATTTTAACTTAGGTTGTCTGAGAAGACTACATGCGTACTCTAATTTTAGATTTCTAACTATCTGGTTTATTTTATTCCTCAATTGTGTGCCAAAAAATCGTGAACCCTGAGCAATTAGAGTTGCTGGTGTTTTCTACACCATACTATTACCTTTTCCTGTATTTTATACATGAAGTGGTTGCCATAATCAAAATCAGGTTTAATTTCGAAGGGAGGAATAGAGCATAAACTGCTTTCGGAAAGTGTGTTAATTTGAAAATAAAAATCTTGTTAGAGCTTACCATCATCTTACTTCAAGATATGAAATTATTTGTAGGCCTGAAAGTCATATACATATATATTTAGATGTTATAACTATTTTTGACATTTGGCAATGGAGGCAAATATGATATGAAAAGAAAAAATAAATGCCTGAGTCGGGATTTGAACCCGAGTCTCTAAACTCTGTACGTTTAGCGCTCTAACCATCTGAGTCACTCAGGTATCGTAACACAAACATTTATTTCTTCTTATATATGTAGTATTGTCTCAATTTACACTAGAGGCAGCGGGATATTGTTCCAACTGCCATCTTGTGGCGCTTGTATATAAGCGTTACTGCTATAAAGTAAACATCCTCTTTAAAATTTGCTTATCTGTTATGGTGGGCAATAGATGGCAGTTGGAACGATATCCCGCTACCTCTAGTGTAAATTGAGAGAATACTACATATATAAGAAAAAATAAATGTTTGTGCTACGATACCTGAGTGGCTCAGATGGTTAGAGAGCTAAACGGACTCTTGTTCAAATCCCGACTCAGGCATTTATTTTTCTTTTCATGTGTATATATACACACGAACATACAATATTATATGGGCGTAGGCCTAAAATACGATTGTTTTAGATGTGAGGATAATATGTGTTGTGTATGATATGTTATAAATGTAAATTATTGATATGAGTTTGGTAATGACATTTGTAATGGAAATATAATAAAATAGTTGTCTTGTATAGATAGGTGAGAGGCTAGGTATTAATTTGTGTATGAAGTATCCACTGATAAATAAATAAATATCCTCAACTCAGGGCCGGGTCCAGGAATGAGATGAGATCGCTATATTTATAGAGGTGTGTGAACTACAAGGCTGCCGGCCGATCACTCCTGACCGTCACAAGGGCGGATGAATGAAATGAAACGAAATGAGTGAGACGAGTATGGAGAAATGGTGGAATGAAATTTGTGGTAGGGGAAAACGGGAGATACCCGGAGAAAAACCGGCCGAAGCTCCATTAAGTCCACCACGAAACTCACATGGAGTAACCGACACTCGATCTCGTGACCCTAGCGATAAGAGGCGAGCGTCTAACCGCTTGCGCACGGATAATATGATACATATGAAAGGTGAATGCTATAAAATGCATGTAATACTGCTCTTCAGTGAGGCATGATGTTGGTTTTCAATCAATTAAAAATAATACATGCATACATCTATGCATATATCCATGCATGTACACATATATATTTCATTCATACATGCATATATCCATGTTTTAAGCGATAACCGAAAGACCAGTAAATCGTGCCTGCACTCAATCCAAATACAACACAAACTTTATACACCTATAACAGTTTTTGAAATCACAAAAAATGCTTTGTTAAATTGAATAGTTGCCCCAAGAAGAGATTACCCACAAAAATTCGAAAGACTAGTTTTCAGTGGATTAGTGATCTATTCGGAGAGTATCGCAAAATATGTGATTCTGATAGTATTTATTCTCCTGAATTCAAATATGATATAAGTTTTTTCTCCATCATGCAAGGTTTCTGAGAGACAGGCATTATAATTTCAAACACATTAATATTTTCTACATTCGTAACTACACAATATTCGAACATTCGACTCACCTAGAAAGTAAGAAATTACGATTTTCTGTTATATTTCGCCTGTGAAGCATCCATCTTGATGATCCAACAGTAATCGGCCAGCATATTACGATTGTATTTGCCTTGATATCTCTTTTCCATAGCTGAAATCATTTAAGTTAGCTTATTTGGTTTTATTTTACAATGGACAAATGGACGAAAAACGTTTATTAAAAATAATTATTTAAATCCATTAATTGAAATTGAAATAAAACAACTCTGGGTGATGGAGAAATTCTGAATACATATTTGAAAAGACGATAAAAACTACATTAAGTATAACTATTGCTACTCATGAGACAAAAATCATGTTGACCAGTGTTATCAATACTCTCTTACAGACCTGTTTTATTTATTTTTTTTAAGTTGGCTTTCAAGCGAATAGTGATCTGTAGTAACAACAGTTAGTCAAGTCATTGCTAACAGTGCAGAAGAACAATAATTGTATATGTGCAAATTCATTCCATCACAGTTCTGCCAATTCTAATCAGAATCTTAAAGAAATCGAGTGAAAATAAGAAAGACACAAATAATGTAACGAAATAACATTAAATGGAAAATAAATGCTGAAAACCGATTAAGTTGGAAGTTTCTCTAACTGAATCAGAGTCCAATGTGTATTTTCTACTTCATATTATGGCATTTCTAGTTGAATATGTTTTAGATCACTTTTCCACTGTATAAATATAGATCACTTTTGCACTCAATTCTGTATTAAATTATTAATATTTAGTTATTATCATGTTATTTTGAATTCACATTGACTGTATATGATTCCAACAAGATGTGTGATTCAAAAGTATATGATATAATAAAGGTAATGACCTTAAAATTAACATTTTTTCTTCTTTTTTCTAGTAATTTGTAGATTGTGGGTTAGATCTCTTTTCGGGGCTACTATTCAATTATAAAACTCTAAAGTGGTGTTTATACTGTACAAATTATGTAATAATAAAATTTATAAAATATTATATCAACAATGACTTTGTGATGGTTTTTGTAGAGATCATATGATTTATTTTAGATATTTAATCAAGAAGGAAATAACTATTAATTCAATAATTTAGAAGATGATGAAACTTTGGTTCATTATTTGTTTTTTATATTGAGATAACTACAGGAATCTTGTTTTCAATACATTCCTGGTCATAATTGAATGCTTTTACATACTCAATACTACAGTTTTTAAATTATTTAGAAAAAAATTGACACCTAAATAAGGGAGAAAAAATTACAATATATAATGATTCTAGGGCTTTTTATTCACGAATTGTAACAATATGCCATGTATTAAATATAACCAAAAGAAGAGTTTTTTTCATGGGATTAATATTCTCAAAACAAATTAAAAGTTGTTAATGTTTTATTAACAGTATTTTATTATCGTACCTTAAAATTCATAGATTATAGTACATTTATTATAAGTTATAACAGTGTATTAACCCTTATATATTATTGGAAATGCATTAAATAAGATACATTGGTGTAATTTAAATTTTTGATAAAATAATAAAGAACGAAATCATAACTTAAGTTACAGTTTTATATGATGTTTTCACTGCGATCAAACACGTTTAAATAACTGGCATGAGAAATTAGGCCAATTTAAGGGTTAAATAAGCAGATAATTTATACTTCTGTGATTTTTATTGTATCCCCGCTGTGGTGTCTGACTAGCATTTCTGCCTCGTACGCAGAGGAATCCAGTTCGATTCCCAGCCGTGACAAGTTTCCTCAATGATAAGCTTTTCGGTGGTTTTCCTCACTTGTAATACACATTTCAGGAAACTTTGAGACGTAAATTCAATTATTTAATAAAATAAAAAATAAAACTTAAAGTTTTATGTGATCTTCATATTTATTAAAATATACATTATTAACAGCTGCTTCGGTACATGATTTGTAATCATGTCTGAAGAAGGTACAAAGTACCGAAACAGTTGTTACTAATTTAAATTTTAATAAACATGAAAATCACATAAAACTTTAAGTTTTATTTTATTTAATTAAATTATGGATTTTGAAGAAGTAAACGACAATTCAATTGAATACATAATCATATTCGAGGGTTCAAGTCCCGTTGGGGTCAGGATTTTTAAACTGACCCAAACCCTCTGGCAGCACTATGGCCCTGGGGTCGACTCAGCCTCTAACGGAAATGAGTACCAGACGCTTGTTCTGGGGTAAAGGCGGCCGTCACGCAGGGCTAACAACCCGGCTGACATAAAGTGCCGATTGTCTAGAAAAACTGAGAGCCTTAACCTCCTACTACCCCAAGGTCCTCCGGGCCTGTTGTGGGATCACTTTACTTACTTTACATAATCATATTTATCATATTCGCCATAATTTGTATGAATATGTAAGGAAAGGGTGTGTTTTGTCTTAATGTTTGTGTTGTTTCGGAGCAGAGCTGAATTCAGCTGATCACTTAGTCGGGGAGCTCCTACATGTCTTTGTGTATGATGCAGAGTTTAACATCACTCTCCCGATAGGTAGTCCACTGTAAGATTCGAGAGACGTAGGTCTTGTAAAATGTACCTATTAGGTGAGATGTAAAGCTAAGAAGGAGAAGAAGTGATTTTTATTGTAAAAATTGACCTTTTACTTACAACACATCTTAATCAAATAAATTTTATTAATGTTAAAATTCAAATTTATTACTTAATTTATATTAATTTGTTCATTCATCTTACAAAAGAAAAAGCAAACATAAATTCACTTCTTTCATGTCTACCGCAACAGGATAATCTATAAATTAATTAGGCGAAATTAAGTAACTTAATAAAAATTTGAACTTGGTTTTATTTCTATTGAGAATAATGAACCCGTGAAAAAAATATATAAATAATCCTCTACTACACATTTATAATTTGTGAAATTCAAGCCCGCAGCACCTTATATTTCCAATATTATTTCATAATGCTCCATAATTTGTTTATATAGCAGATAAGGATTTAATCCATAAATAAATTGTAGGCGAGAGGAAACTTGGCTTGAAAATATTTAAAACCGTATCTTAAATACCGTATTGTTATTTCGAGTAATGGATTTCGGCCGCGGTGGACTAGTGGTTATGCCCCTTGCCTCTCGTCCCGAGGAACGCGGATTCATACCCGGCCGGGGTCGATGTATTTTTTAGGATGGAAAAATCCAAGGAGCAAGTCCTGCGGGAGGGACTGTAAACCATGGGTCCCGAGTCTGAAGATTTGCAGGCTCGTAAAATATCCTTAAGCCTGAATGAAAAGGCCTCTGAGCAACATTTACCGAATTTTCCCTTCCTAGTACTACCTTGGTTTCCTAGATGTCAGTAAGAGGCGGAACGCTGACCACGGACCACTCAAATGACATCTATACGAAAACAAGTGTAACTAAATTAGTATGGTTCAAATTCTTTCCTGTAGGGGGAGAGCGCCTAAATCTCTGTTAAGGGAAACATGGGCTTACAAGACGGATTTCAAATATAAGCCTCATCAAATCATTGACAGAAATTATAATGTTATATGGATCGGAAGTTAGGACAATGACACAATAACATGCCAACAGAATAACTGGAGTTGAAATGGCTTTTTGGAGTAGAGCTGCTCGACTGTATTAGGAGTCCTGGAATTAGAAATTGGATGAATGCAGAAAGAAGTATAATGGATAAGATTGAACACAGAAGGCTAATATGGTATGGACACTTAAGAAGAATGCAGGATGGAAGACTACCAAAAGCCGTCTATACATGGAAAATTGAAAGGAGGAGGAGAGAAAGAACAACATTTCAATGAGGAAATTTGGTGTAACGGTTGAAGACACAGAGGACAGAGAACGATGGATATATTTAATTAAGGAGAATTTGTGAATGTGTATTACAAACTGATAGGGTCCGTCGCCATTTATGTAACTTTCAAAACTCATTTTAATTATTAAGATTTGTTAGAGAAACCCCTCAATGATGAGGAAAATTCTCAAAATGAATGAATGATTAGATTAATTTTAAAATACCTCATCTGATGAAAAATATATATCTCAGCCCTTTAGCCATTTGACAATAGGCCTGGTAACTTTTAATATTTTAAGTTGTCTGATTTATAAGTAAAGTAAAGTGATTCTACAACAAGCCCGGAGACAATGGGGTAGTAGGAGGTTAAGGCTCCCACTTTTTCTAGACAATCGGCACTTTATGTCAGCCGGGTTGTCAGCCCTGCGTGACGGCCGCCTTTACCCCCAGAACAAGCGTCTGGTACTCATTTCTGTTAGAGGCTGAGTCGACCCCAGGGCCATAGTGCCGCCAGAGGGTTTGGGTCAGTTTAAAAATCCTGACCCCAACGGGACTTGAACCCTCGACCCTCCGGCTTGTAGCCCAGTGCCTTAACCACTACGCTACGGCGTGCCCCAAAGTAAAGTGATCCCACAACAGTCCTGGAGGCCCTTGGGGTAGTAGGAGGTTAAGGCTCCCACTTTTTCTAGACAATCGGCACTTTATGTCAGCCGGGTTATCAAGCCCTGCGTGACGGCCGCCATTACCCCAGAACAAGCGTCTGGTACTCATTTCCGTTAGAGGCTGAGTCGACCCCAGGGCCATAGTGCCGCCAGAGGGTTTGGGTCAGTTTAAAAATCCTGACCCCAACGGGACTTGAACCCTCGACCCTCCGTCTTGTAGCTCAGTGCCTTAACCACTACGCTACGGCGTGCCCCCTTGTCTGATTTATATGTATCATGTCTCCCGCGCTGTAACTTAATGGTTCAAGACATCATACCTTGGTGTAAAATCCCCATAGGAGAAGACATTCTCTCATGGAATTTCTGTCATTTTTGAATCGGTGCCCACCCAGTCTCACGAGGATTGTTGGTAGATACACTAAGTAGCGGCTTCAAGTAGAACAATCAGTTGTAAAGGCTGGGGGACTCCACATGCTGACAACATCCCTGTACTGGTTGGATGATCGTCCTTCTGTGTTTAATATGAGAGGCCAGCAGCGGCTTGGGCAAGCCGAGGGTCTTCTAGTCCTGTCGGGCTTTAGAGTGGAGATGCGTAACATTTAATTTTATATCTATTAAATGTAGTACTGGAGTCGTGATTCTGTTTGAGATAAACTGCAATACACAGGAACAGATAAGATTTTTTTAAATTTCCCCCCTTACTAACTAAATAACTAACTCAGTCACTATCGAACTCGTAGGTTCATGGCCGCTCGGACATAAGCTCTCCATACATCCCTATCCATGGCTAATGCTTTCCAATCATTCCCTGTATAATCTACTTACCTCAAATCATAGTTAATGTTATTCTCCCAACTCATTTTTGGTTTACCAACTGGGCGTTTTCCCTCTTGTTTTCCTACAAGAAGCTTCCATGCACGTCTTTAATCGCCCATTCGTGCCATATGTCCTGTCCATCGTAGTCTACGAGACATAACTGTTCTTATTATATCTGGCTTTCCTAATACTAAGAAATTGGGAGTGGACGTAAACCTCAATAAAACTAAATATATGTTCAGCATAGAGGTGCATTATATAGGCCTAATGGAAATGGGAAGTTAATGAAACATTAGGGAAATTTTGAAGAAATGGCTGAATTCAAATACATAGAAATAATAATTACGCATAGGAATGAGATACACAAACAATTAAATTTGTGCTCAGTTCAGGCAATTCATGCTGTTATGCATTACGGGGACGCTTGTCTTATCTCTAAAAAAAAAACGTTAAACCGAAAATATGTAAAACTAGCTAAAACCCGGCGTACATTGCTACGCCTAAATGAATTAAAATTTAAAGGTTAATTAAATTGTATGGTATACGCTTAGACGAATCAAATCCTGGCGGTTGCTAGTTTATAATTTCGGATTTCAGGTAAACCTCCACTTCTAATTGTCAGATTTCACTTATTTTTGGACACAACCTACCTCGGTTTATTTTAATAGGATATACTGAGAAGTTAAAGGACGTACAAGACTGGATAGAATAAGAAATGAGGATATAAGAGAAGAATTGAAAGTACAGCATTTATTGTATAAGGTCACGAATTGCAGACAGAAATGGATTGATCATATGGATGGAATGAGTAAGGAGAGATATCCATTGTTAGCAAGAAATTATCAAGCAAGAGGAAGACGTGATGTTGGTAGACCTAGAAAACATTGGGCTGATGCATTATGAAGTCGGAACGGGCAATTGCCTAATCCCTGGAGTGATGATGATGATATACTGAGTTTGGTTGTGAAACATTCAAAATTGTTAATACTCTTTAAATTAATTTTGAAGACATAGATACTTAAAAGAAGCTAAGAATACAGACCTACTCAACGAGAACACACCCGCAGACATAAACCCGTTGTACAACATGCATAACAGCATCAGTACCAGTTGAAATGCAGGATATGAAACATTGTTTTGAAAGCCTCCATATTTGTTGAAGTTTTATAATCTAGTTGAGGACGACTGATTTACCTGGTACCAATATTGTATTTTCATATCTTACTGATAATTGTGACCGCTAGAGCGATTTTAATTTTCACTTCAGGTGAACTCCTACATCTAATGATTTTAAAGGGTCCAGTTGTCAATTTAAACCATCCATGGACCAACTCAAACACACACACACACACACACACACAAAATTTCATCAAAATCGATCCAGTCGTTTAGGCAGTTACGGATTTCAGGTAAATCTCCACTTCTAATTGTCAAATTTAGTGTAGTTTTGGATAATACCCATCTCGGTTTATTTTAATAGGATATATTGAGTTTCGTTGTGAAACATCGAAAAATGTGATCGCTAGAGCGATTTTTAAATGTTCACTATAGGTGAACTACTACATCGAATGGTTTTAGAGGGTCCACTTTTCAGTCTAAAACTATCAAAGGATCCAATCTGACATACACAAAAAAAATCATTAAAATCGCTTCAGTCGTTTAGGAGGAGTAGAGTCATAAACACACGTACAGAAGAATTATATTGATCTAAATATATTATAATGATCTAAATTAATTAAAATGGAGACATTTATGTGGTTATGGATATGTTTAAGATTACGAATTTTAGATAAGGTACCTAGTTAAACGAAATATGCTGAAATTAATCCATCGGTTGTTAGTCTTTTAGATGTGTTAACCATAATACAGCATTAAATTAATTAAATGTATAGGATGGAATGAGGTAGCTTTAGTCCTTATTTAGGGATTGCTGGAAATCCACCTGATAAAATTTAGCTAACCGTGTTTTGAAAATGTACATTTTGAAAGTATAGCTCGTTACTTTCTGAAATATTTTGTAAAGGCAAAATTTTGTAAATTTAGTGGATTATTTCCTATTTCAGATGAAAATCCTACAAATTATGACTAAGAAGAAGAAGTTGATTATTTCTTGTTAACCGTCGAGTTTAATCGAATCCCTAATTGTAGTCCGAAGCATCTCATACTATTCAGTAGGCCTACACCTATTTTAATGGTGAGGCGTGAGTTTTAAAAATTAAACAGCTTAGATTAATTATTAAATTAATATTGAGAAGCTAAAGCTATTACTATGATAGAAATAAGTAAATCAATGAACACAATTAAATTATTGTACATCAATGGTAAAGATAATTTTTTTGTCTGAAACGTCCTTTTGTCTACTTCAAAATTTCCCTCATTTGTCATTAACTACTGTCCATTTCCATTATATAATGTTCCTCTGTATGTGTGGGCCTACATATATTAAGTGTTATTAATGTTTACTTCCATTCCCAATGTCTTAGTGTTATTTACATTATATAACGCATTTTCCTTAATAATTCCATATATCCTTCATAGTATCTTACTTTCACAATAATCAGCCACTTGAGATTTGTAATGTTTCAGTCGGAAACTAGGTCTCACTCCTGTGAGTTAACACCGGTTTAATGTCTCATACATTCTGGTTTTTGCTTCACGTGTTAAATATTTTGAATTTAAATACAATATATTTATTAGAAATAACATTTCTTAGTATTTTGTATTCTTTTCTTGCAGGTTATTATTATATATATATAATCTAGTCCCATTAAACATGAGTCCATAAATTAATCGATTATGGAGTCATGTCAATTTTACTGTTTGACACTCGCTGATAGTATGTGCCAATTGTAACAAAACTGTAACAGTCTTATTCAATTCCGTATGTCATTAGAGGAACAGGAAAGATAACCTTAAATTGGCGAAAAAATTATTTCTCCTGACAGTTATATAAATGTTTCGAACCGCAAAGGAAACAAGATAATTTAAAACTCGAAACAATTATTTCTCCTGCCATTTGTTTTAAATGTTCCGGACCGCAAAGAAAACAAGATAATGTAAAACTCTAAGTTTACCACTAGCTAAAATCCGGCGTGCGCTGCTATACCTAAATAAAATTAATGCTTTTTATGTTTAATTGAATAACTAAATGGAAAATTAATTATAAATGTTATCATTATAAATTTAGATACCCCGTGCTGACTATCCGGCGTGCCCGGGAATCAACATACCCCGATCTTCTTGGCAGAAATGAGCTGAAAGTCGAAAATTAATGTGCTTTTTATGTTTAGTTGAATAAGTAAAAGGAAAAGTTTATATCGTAATTATTTTTAGGTATCCTGTGCGGATTACCCAGCGTTGCCTGGGAATCTACTAATCCCTATCTTCTTGTCATAAATGAACTGAAAGACAAATTCGTTATTTTGAGTTATCCGTAAAAGAATACCCCTCATGTGCTGCTTACGCTTGCCCGGGAATCTACTTATCACGATCCTCTTAGCATAGATGAAAGACAAAAATGGTTATTGTAATACGTAAAAGATAAACATGTGCTGTCGGAGACTTTTTTGTAGAATTTTTTGAGATATTCAATTCTGTGTACATTAATTTTTGCAGTTGTTATGTTTTAGGCAGCGTAAGCCGTTTAAATCATCAAAAAGCGACTTTTTCATGTTCTTTTTACAAGGGTGTTTTTAAAGTTGAAGGGGTTGAGTATTACATCTCTCGTATAGCTTATAACCATCCCGGGAATCTCCTGTACGTGTTGCAAAAAGCCCGATCACAATCGAATGAATGATATGGCAGCACATGAAATTCGAAACAAACATGAATTTTGTGTATTAGATATTATTCTCTGAGTTATATTGGATGGATGCAAAACTTGGATTTATACTTTAGGGCAAAAGAAAATATTAGTATTTGTGAATGTAGATCTTCGGAAAATGTTTGGACCAAAGAGAGATGGACAGGCGAATGGAGAAGACTACATAACAGTGAGCTTCATGATCTTAATATGACACCATATATAATAACGGTCTCGTAGATTGTGATGGACAGGGCGTGTGACACGAATGGGAAATGAAAGAGGAACAGAGAAACTGCTTGTCGGAAAACCAGAAGGAGAGCGTCCAATAGGTAGGCCAAGAATGAGGTGGAAAATAACATTGATTTGATGGAAGTAGGTTATACAGGAGATGATTGGAAAACATTAGCTCAGATAGATATGTGTACAGAACTTATGTCCTCGCGACTACGAACCTGCGGGTTCGATAGTGTCAGTGAGCTAGTATTAACATTTTTTTAAATACTTTGACATGTGATGCGAAGTGTTTTTTTTAAAGTTCCAATCATACACCATGCGCATTCGCCAAAAAACTTGAAGTTGTTTACACTATGGAATCACAGGATGCAGCCAATATATACACGATATCTAACGAACTTAAAAGCTAACCGCACGCAAGTACTCTAACCTGTGAAAGAGCAACCTAAGGCTAAACTAACGAAAATTAAGCATTCTAACCTGTGAAAGATTGCAACGACCAAAAATAAATAGTAACATCTTAAATTCTGAAGTATATGTGTACATACTCTGTGTTGGCTGCACTGGAACACGTCTATGTTGTTGCATAGAATATTCGTTGAAATCAATATGGCTGCCACGTCTTCATAGTATCATAGAAAAAATATTGAAATAATCGTTAGAAAAAATGTAAAAAGGATTGTAAATGGTGGGATATAATTTGAAAAATGAAATTCTAAGAATAAAATTTGACTTGTGTTAATGAAGGAATTAAAAATGTTGCGTCACTGGTTGTAAAGTTTCACTAACATTTTTAACGAAACTATAGAAAAACGAATGAGTAGAAAATAATTGAATTTGTGTCGAATTACACAGTATACAGTCCGGCACATTTAAGTAACGGCAAGAGATATCAGTTTCCGCCAATTTAAAAGTAAAGTTATGTTTCATGTATACACACACACACACACACACACATATATATATATATATAATTTGCTGATATTTCTATTCCGATCGATGTGTGTTAATATAAGATATACACTTGGTGACAAAAAGGAATGAGCCGCTTCAAAAAGCAGAGTTCCTGTTATGGCCCACTGCGCATGCTCGAAAAGCCATAGCTATGGTTCACGAGGTAACGCATTGTTAAATGTTTTAAAAACACTGTATTTGGTTTAATCGTCTTAAATATTACTATTATATGCGAGCTTATGTCAGCGTCCACTTCACTTAGTTCTCTACAACTGTCATACTGTGGAGATAAATAATATAATAATAATAATAATAATAATAAATAATAATAATAATAATAATAATAATAATAATAAAATAATAGAATAATAATAATAATTATTATTATATTATTAATAATATAATAATAATAATAATAATAATAATAATAATAATAATAATAATAATAATAATAATAAATAATAATAATAGAATTAAGCTTACTTGCACATTCCTATATACTTGTTCAGATCTCAGCCCATTGAATATATAAAAATATCTGTTGTCGAAGGTATTTGTTGGACGCATGGAAACATAGTCATCGCAGACGTATTGAGCGTGCTGAAATTTGATTGGCGTCTAAGTCTGGTTAAATACATCTTCACAGTTCATTCGCAGCTGAAAAAAGAACGTTTAATTATTTTTTGTATTTCTTCTTTGATAATTTTCAGAGGTATAATTGGTTAAAGCAGTTAGATAACTTAAGTTATGGGGACCGAAGTCTAAACGACGACTCTGATTTTCAATTTTTTTTAAGGTTTCCATAACAACCATAAGAAATGAAAATCTGCGGTGTTAATTCAACAAATAAATGTCAGAATCATGGCCTCGATTTCATTAACAATTTCTGTGGAACTTGGGTTATTTTTATAGTTGTTATGGAAACAATGAAATATTGGAAAATGGGGTCGTGATTAAGATTTCGGTTGTGCAAACCACAATTAAAGGTAAAGTGATCCCACTCCTGTGTGACTGGCCGCCTTTACTCCCAGAGCAAATGTCTGAGACTCGTTTCAGTTAGAGGCAGAGTCAACACAGGGCGATGGTGTCGTCAGCATGTTTGGACCAATTTAAAAATCTTGACCCAACGGGACTCGAACCCCCCCCCCCAACAAATTTGTGAAGTAGTTTTTGTACTTGAAGAATTATAATTAAGGAAGTAAGTACCTTTAAAGGTAGGAAGTTTTTTTAATTATGAGGTTAACTAAAAATTGGTTTATTACAATATTATATAGTCCATTATCTGGGTTCTGAAGTTTGAGATTTCGATTGGCTAACGAATGAGTTCGAATGAGTCAGAATATAATTTATTTCAAAATTCTTATTGGGAAATCTTTAAGAGAAAAGACATTTAAGAAGGCTTTGGTAGAAGAGGAATGTTCAAATGTATCTTGGCGAACTATATGTCGCAAATAAAAACTGGATTTGATTGGCTGAGGACAGATACCAGTGGAATATCCCAGTACTGTGGCTCTGAACCTATCGGTCCCTTAATTAATTTAGTTGATTATAGCGGTAGGAGATATACCCTCCATGGTATCTTTACCTTGTCGTGGTGGAGTGGCTTGCGTGCTTAAATGATCCTGAGAGCTATGCCGGCGGTAGCATTGCTGCCGATAGGGTTACCCATGCCGGATTGGTCGAAGGTAATAAGCCAGATGAAAAACGTACCTTGGGCGAAAGAGTGACGATCTTTCACCGTAAAAATAC
This sequence comes from Diploptera punctata, assembly GCA_030220185.1. NCBI lineage: Eukaryota > Metazoa > Arthropoda > Insecta > Blattodea > Blaberidae > Diploptera > Diploptera punctata. Next base: position 78,946 of record JASPKZ010003722.1, on the reverse strand, counting down.
AACCGTCAAGAAATGCGGACATGGGTTCAACTGGGGTAAAATTGTCGGGAGGTCAAATAGTCCCCGATTCGGATCTCCGGGCGTGGAATACTTCAGGGAACTCATGCCAAAGGCTCAAACACAGGGACATGTTCCTAGGAACATGGAATGTTAGGACTTTATACAATAGCGGGGCACTGGAGATATTAACGCGGGAATTAGATAAATCGCCCGTGGATATAGCCGCTTTACAGGACGTTAGGCGGCCAGGAGAAGGTAGTCAAGAATCAGGAAGCTTTGCATTATACTACGGGGGTGCAGAAAGACCTCCATTTGGAACGGGTTTTTTAGTCAGGAGGAGGATCCTATCCGCTATCCGAGATATTAAGTTTGTTAGTGATAAGGTATCATACATAATTCTAAAGGGTAAACAACATGATTTTATAATTGTAAATGTACATGTCCCCACAGAAGACAAAGATGACAAGATCAAGGATGAGTTCTATGAATAATTAGAATGGTTATTTGATAGCCTTTTACGATATCATATGAAAATTATCTTAGGAGATTTTAATGCAAAAGTGAGACGGGAAGATATATTCAAACCAACAATAGGCAAATTCAGTCTCCATGAAGATAGTAACGACAACGGGGTTAGATTAGTCACATATGCCACATCAAAGAATCTCATCGTTAAGAGCACAACATTTCAGCATAAGGATATTCTTAAATATATCTGGCGTCCTCAGATGGAGAAACTCGGAACCAGATAGATCATGTATTAGTGGATAAACGCTGGCACAGTAGCATCATCGATGTTAGATAAGTTAGAAGGACAGACTGCAATTCGGATCATCATCTGGCCAGAGTGAAAGTCAGACAACGGCTATCGCTTATGAGAGGAACAAACGCTAAAGATGATTCTGTAAAATTTTAATTAAAAAACTTGAAAAATGATTAAATGCGGCAAGAATACCAAATCAAAATTGCTAATAGATTTGAAGTACTGGAATCTTCAGATGACAATGTGGCAAACGAAGAAGAAACTGATATAAAAAAAGAATGGGAGGCTATAAGAGATACTATTAAATTGTCAGCATCAGAAAGCATTGGTTGTTTAAAAAAGAGGCAAAACAAGAAATGGTTTGATGAGGAATGTGCCGACATTGTAAAGAAAAGAAAGCTAGCAAAAATGAAATGGTTACACGAGCCAAATGAGGTAAATTTAGAGCAATTGGGTGGTATTAGACGGGAAACCACCAAGTTACTAAAGAGTAAAAAGAGGGAATATTTGAGAGAAGATTAATGATCTTGAAATGAATGCAAAAAATAGGAAGATTAGAGAATTATATCAGGGAATTAGTATAGAGAAGAAAGGGTTTCAGGCTAGAACAAACATAATTCGGAATGAAAATGGGGATATGGTTGCACATTCCAGAAGTATATTAAATAGATGGAAAAGTTACTTTAATCAGCTATTAAATGTACATACAGAACAGGACATTGAGGAGGATAATTTACAGACAGTAGAAATGCTAGTCGCAGAACCAAGTGCATTAGAGGTTGAAATGGCGATTGAAAATTGAAGATGTATAAAGCATCAAGCTCAGATGACATCCCAGCAGAACTGATAAGATCAGGGGGAGAAAAATTGATGGACAAGATACGCTGGTTGCTTAGTATGATTTGGGAAAAAGTAGCTCTTCCAGATGAATGGAATGAATCAATTATCGTACCAATTTATAAGAAAGGAGATAAAACTGACTGCAACAACTACAGTGGCATCTCATTACTTTCAACTTCGTACAAAATTCGTACAAATATATTAGTAAGCAGACTTACTCCCTATATTGATGACATTCTAGGAGATCATCAATGTGCATTTAGAAGAAACAGGTCCACAACAGATCAGATTTTTAGTATAAGACAGATTTTAGAAAATAAATGGGAATATAATGGTATTGTTCATCAACTATATGTAGACTTCAAAAAAGCATAGGCCTATGATTCAATTAAGAGGGAGAAGTTATATAGTATCCTGCTGGAGTTCGGAATTCCTAAATAGTTAGTTAGAGTTATACGAATGTGTCTAAATGGCTCAAAGAGTAGGGTGCGTGTAGGCAAACAGTTTTCGGATACTTTTGAAATCCAGAATGGGTTGAAGCAAGGAGATGCACTATCTCCTCTACTATTTAATTTTGTAATAGAGCATACCATTAAATCTTTAGAGAATGAGGAAGACTTACAACTGAATGGTATTAATAAGCTGTTAGTTTATGCTGATGATGTAGTATTGTTGGCCGATAGCAAGGAGATACTAAAGGACAATACGCACACACTGTTGAGTAACACCAAGAAATTAGGATTGGAAGTAAATATCAATAAAACTAAATAGATGGTCCAACGTAGAAATTCATTATATAATGGAAATTGACAGCTAATGACAAATGAGGGAAATTTTGAGGAAAAGCTGAATTCAAATACCTAGGAACAGTAATCACAAATAGGAATGAAATTCACAAAGAAATTAAACATAGGCTCAATTCTGGAAATGCGTGTTATTATACATTGCAGAGACTCTTGATGTCCCAACTCCTTTCAAAAAACGTTAAACTGAAAATATATAAAACTATTATTCTACCAGTTATAGGCCTATTATATGGATGCGGAAACATGGACTCTTACTTTAAGGGAGGAAAGGAGATTACAAGTATTTGAGAATAAAGTACTTAGGAAAATGTTTGGACCAAAGAGAGATGAAGAGACAGGTGAATGGTGAAGCTACTTAACTATGAAATACATGGTCTTTATAGGAAGCCAGATATAATAAGAATAGTTAAGTCTCGTAGACTGCGATGGGCAGGACATGTTGCACAGGGAATGAAAGACTTGCATGGAAGCTTCTTGTAGGAAAACCAGAGGGAAAACGTCCAGTTGGTTGACCAAGAATGAGGTTGGAGAATAACATTAAGTATGATTTGAGGGATGTAGATTATACAGGGAATGATTGGAAAGCATTAGCTCAGGATAGGGATGTATGGAGAGCTTATGTTCGCGCGGCCATGAACCTACGGGTTCGATAGTGCCAGTGAGTGAGTAAGTAAGTATAGCGGTAGGAGAAGTCCGGGCAAAGCGAGTATCTTCATTTTAGGATATAAAACCAGAAGATATTGATAGAGCTATTTTTTTTACCATATTTCTTTCAGAAATGTTCAGTTTTTTAATTAATATATTATTTTCCCATATATACATTCGTAATAATATAAAAAAAACAAAATTATGAATGTCTCTACTTTTGTCGCTTCGCCCGGGTGACCGGGCAAAGTGAATATCTGATCGGTGTAAAATGAATAATCATTTCACTCAAAGCAATCATTTACAGGAGCCGCGACCACTGTAGATTGTGTACAATTCACGACACCAGTAGGTATAGGTAACCCACAACACGGAATCCAATTTATAGTGGTTCACTCTACGTTTTTCTGCACACCACGTAATAATTTTTTGAGTAATGTTTTATTTGATTTAGGCTTTGTCGAGAATTTAATTTTTCATATTTTTAGCAACCACTTCCAATCATAGTTTGTCTTTTCTGTCAAATGTTCCTTGATTGTTTTTATTGAATAACTAGTTATTTAGCTCGTTCACATTTTCTTTTCCGTCTATTTGAACAAGCACGTTTAACAGTTGGACAAAGTTAAATATATGTGGACTATAGGGATTGGCAGCTGGCGCGGGTGTTGGCAGTTGGTTCTGGCTTGGACTAACAAGGAAATCTGAAACATTAACTGGGACTGTGCTTTCATGGCGAAGTTCTGACGTAAAATTGAGATTGGTGAGTCACGCTGGTGCATAATCAACATTAGAAAAACATACCGGGATTATAAGGCCAAATTTTTAAAGACCTTCAGTGGTCGCATTTTCAACAGATGCTTACTTGCTTCTTTCTTACCGTAGAAAGAATTTTGGATTGCTTTTTTTTTCTTTTTTTTTTTTTTTTTGAGTCTCGCTTAAGGCAAGAGACCTTGTCGCAGAGCTACGAAACTTGAGCTGGTACGAGTCTCCATGGAGAAAAAAAAAATATCATGGGATTTCGGCTAGTATGGGACCAATGCTCACCAAGTATCGTGAGGAATTTGGGTAGCAAAATAAGTAGCGGCTCCAGGTTGAGGAAACCAGCTATAGCTGCTGGATGACCAGAAATGCTGACCACATGTCGTTTACCTCAGTGATGAACACGTGAATGCGAGACCAGCAGCCGGCTGGTAAGCCAAGAGTCTTCTAGGCCTATCACTTCATGGAGTTTAATTTTAGTTCTTTTAGATATTTGAACTTCAGTCTCCTCCATATTATATAGTAGCGATAATTCTGGTTTTTATGTTTTTTCTACGATTTCCCGAAGTGTCATAAACTAATCACTTCCACAATGACGTACCATTCACAGAAACGTATTCATTTTCATTAGAGATAAGTAAAGTGTTGGAAGATGTAGCGCTGAAGGCCTGGTAAATTTCGTGTCGTTGAATTGAGCAGAGTCCTTCCCCGGAGCAATTTGTGATGCCCCGCTCAAGCGAGCGTTTTCTCCTCGACATTATATTAGTGAAATGTCCCATACCGCAATACAGGCAAGTTACCATCCATTTGAGCCCTTTGCTGATCAAAATTATTAATTCGCCGCCAAGGAACAAACACCGGTCCCAGTATATTACAGATATGACTGTATCTAAATGCAGTCACAAAACGACGACGACTAAGTATTATGAAGATCCATATACAACGATAATTAATGCGATAAAATATTTATTAAAATCCTAAAATATAGTATATTTATAGTATTGTGACCAAGGGCAGGTCTTTCACTGCAATTATAATATTTTCATGCTATGGTTTACAACTTTGATTTATAGATGTGGTAGCTTCCCGTTGCTTTCCTCACCGACGAATGATAGTGATGATAATGGCCAGGTGATTTTCGAGAACCGTTTGGGCCCTAAAGCTTCCTGAGTTACAGATGAGGAAAAACCCTAAAGGAAACTGCACCCAGGTAGCCTGCCCCGACCGAGAATCGAATCCGGGCCCGCTGCGTGACAAGACAGCACGCTACCTCGAGACCACTAACTAACTAACTCACTGGCACTATCGAACCTGTAGGTTCATGGCCGCCCGGACATAAGTTCTCCACACATCCCTATCCTGAGCTAAAGTTTTCCAATCACCCCCTGTAATACCTACTGCCCTCAAGTCATGATAGCCTAAGTCGGCCGCGATGGTATAGTGGTTATGTTCCTTGCCTATAGTTCCGAGGATCGCGGATTGAAACCCAACCGGGATCGATGAATTTTTAAGATGAAAAATCTAAGGGACAATTCCTCATGGAGGGACTTTCAGCCGTGGGCCCAATGTCTGATGATTTTCAAGCTCGTAAAAGAACCTGAAGCCTATAAATTATAAATTTCTGAGCAAAATTCAACCGCTTTCCCCAACGAAGCAATACTTTAGAGGCCTGCTAGATGTCTCAATGGAGCGACTTGCTCACCACAAATCACTTACTGACGTCTATAGGGAAATAAGCATAACTAAATTATGCTTGGTCAAGGAACTCCCGCTAGGAAAGCACCACGTCTCCTTGAGGGACGTACGGGGGTATATATATATATATATATATATATATATATATATATATATACATATACTTACTTACTTACTCACTGGCACTATCGAACCCGTAGGTTCACGGCCGCCCGGACATAAGCTCTCCATACATCCCTATCCAGAGCTAATGCTTTCCAATCATTCCCTTATAATCTAGTTCCCTCAAATCATAGTTAATGTTGTTCTCCCACCTCGAGACCACAGCGGTGAAAAAAAAATATAGTCTTATTCTACTTATTCTTTATTTATAGGATTTTCATCCTGTTTATTTCCCAAATCACTAGTCGGAGGAAGACGTATTGGATGTGCAGCCACTGTCTAATATAGTAATTAGTGTGTATATAATAAACTGATCCACTACAGGGCTCAAGAAGCACTTTGGAGGGTAGGATGTTGAGGCTTCCATTTCTAGAAAATCGGCACGATGTGTCAGTCTGGTTTTCAATTCTACGACACACCACTGTTAACATCAGAAGATAGTCTAGTAACGTACTCATTACTGGACGCATAGACCATTATCGTACTAGAAAAATTAGTCAATTTAATAATACTGGTCCAGTCCACCGCTAAGGTCTCCTAGTAGCGTGCTGCCTTGTGACTCAGCGGGCCCGGGTGCGATCCCGGTAGGGACAGTTTTTCTGGGTGGGGTTTTTATCGGGGTTTTTCCTCGCCTGTAAGACAAATTTCAGGAAAACGTGAAGGCCAAAATGGTCCCCGAAATCATATGGCCATCGCAATCATCATTATTTATATTCATCTTAGATTAAACTTAGGATTATGGACTCTCCTGGCGCACCATTATCATCATCACCCATCATATAATCGGGGCAACGTAACCCCGCCTTCCAGGCGCCCCAACTTCAGAAGTGGGTTACAAGGACGCCATGCTAGGAGAGAACACCAGTAATATCGAAAGTCAACCTGGGGCATTTGCAAAAAAAGAAATAATAATACTGGTCCCATCTGGACTTGAACCCGCAAACTCCGTTTTGAATAGAATTTCCTTAACCAACTGCGCTACGACGCGGATTAACCTAAGTATGCACACTTGCTCGCACACGCACGCACGCACACATGCACGCACACATGCACGCACACAACACACACGCTCGCGCAAGAAAGCACACCCGCACGCACGCACACACACACACACACGCACACACGCACACACGCACACACACGCACACACACGCACACGCGCACACACGCGCACACACGCGCACACACGCGCACACACGCACACACACGCACACACACGCACACACACGCACACACACGCACACACGAACACGCACATACACGCACACACACTTATTTATATATTTTTCCTGTTGACTAATCAAAATGCAGTATTACGCCCCAACGGCTATCATGTCGGAAATACTGTTTAAAAAGATGTTTGAATAAAATTGTAATTAAAGACACTGATTTTTAAAATTTCCTGTAAACAAAATTGTTAAAGCATGCATATAATAACTCTATCATAAAACTGTCCACCACTGTGGTCTCGAGGTAGCGTACTGCCTTGTCACGCAGTGGGCCAGGTTCGATTCCCTGTCAGGACAGGGTCCTGGGTGAGATTTTTTCGGGGTTTTTCCTCACCTGTAAGACAAAATGTCACGAAGCTTAGGGCCGGGCCCAACGGTCCCCGAAAATCATCCGGTCATCATCAACATCCTTATAATTATCATCATCCTTCACCGGTGTGGAAAACAACGGCAAGCTACCACACGTATAATTTCCTAGTAACGCTGTAAAGCATAGCATGAAAATGCTATGATTGCAGTGAACGACCTCTTCTCGGGCAGAATTTCCATGGATGCATGGATTAAAAAACTAAATTAAGATTTTCAGAAAGTATATTAAATATAATGCTTTGATGTTGAAAATTCCATACTCATTTTAGAATTTCCTGTAAATAAAATTGTTAATGCAAGAATATTAAACTCTATTATAGAACTAAATTAATTCACAGAAATTAATATCGATACCAGTATAAAATGTTTTGATGTACAGAACTTCAGATGCTCATTTTATAAATTTCCTGAAGAAATTGTTAATACAAGAATGTACAACTCTATTCCACAATTGAGGTTCAGGGAAATAAATACTAATTTATGATGCTTAGACATACATAATTATCGCATAAATTAAGAAGAAATTACTAAAGCTATTGGGTTAGAATAATATAGTGGTAATTAATCTGAAATGAAAATGCTTACAGTACTTGTACGATTTTCAGAATCATTATTTCAGTTTTAAAACACTGATTACCTTTTACGTTTATGATTATTGATGAGAAATTTAAAAAAAATCTAAATTATGAAACTTACTCTTTCCCGGAAATTGTAATGAATATCTAATCTAAGTCCTCTCTTGAATCAGATAATGCGAAATCAAGATATTCCTACTCGCAGAACGATTCCACCATTCTTAAGTTAAAATTGTAGGATTTATTCCTGTAAAATTAGGCGAAATCATAATTATTAATTTGCAATTGTTTATTACTTTACGAAATTGGGAGTCCAAACCAAATTAACAATCCATATAGCGAAAATTCTAATTGTAACTAAATTTCTTGTAAAATAATCATAATTCTAATATTAATTGAAACAAATTAACACAATAATAATAATAATAATAATAATAATAATAATAATAATAATAATAATATTTATTCAGGATATTAAGTTGGATTATCAATATTCCTCATTGGATAACTAATATAATACCTAATATATTTCGAATGATACTGTAACCATCATGATTAAGAAATACATGCCAGGATAAATTTTGTCTAACATAGTCGTCCGGGAAGGACTTTAAGCCTGAATAAAGAGGTCTCTAAGCAAAATGTACCGATCTTCTTCTTCCTAGTAATGCCTTAGTTGCCAGTAGATGTCTCATTGGGTCGGTATGTTCACCGTATACCATATAATTCATGATATATTTAGGGAAATAAGCATAACGAAGTTAACTTGGTCTAGTAACTCCTAACGAAGGAGAGGCTAAGAGGCTCGTATACCACTGTAGTGAAATGAACAATTGGTAAGTTGAAAAATTGTCAGATTGAATTAAATGTGATAGATCATTGATAAGATCATCTTCCTTCGCTTTTTAGTAATAGAAAATTCATCTGGCCGCCTTGCAAGGGCTGCGCAGATATAGAAAATAAAGGCTATTTATGGAACCATAAAAAGAACCTTAGGTCGGAAAACAAGGAAAGATACGAAACTTAAATTATATAAAACAATGGTTTTTCCTTTGTTGTTGTATGGAAGTGAAAGTTGGTAAATGAAATCAAGGGATAAACGCAGGATACAGACTGCGGAAATGCTCTTTTACGTAATGTGAAAGGATGCACAAGAGCGGATAGAATAAGGAATGAAACTATACGAGAAGAATTAAATATATATAAAATTGAAGATAAAATCAGCGAAAATAATAAGAAATGGACAGAACACTTAATGAGAATGAACAACGAAAGAATACCAAAAAGGACCTTCCTGTATAATCCCAGAGGAACAAGAGATGTTGGCCGACCACGTAGAAGATGGACTCCTCTTTTAACTTCGCCGGAACAGGCTGCATAGCCTAAACCTTGTAGTAGTAGAAGAAGAAGAAGATCATCTTCCAAACCTTCTGAAAACTTGAAGAAGTTGATTACCCAGAGCTCTGTTACTTTCTGAGTTATAAAGATCTAGGTTTATTGGTATCTCGTAAGAATAGTACACGTTTTCGGTTAAGAAAATACTTACCTGAAGTGTTCGAATTTAGACTTAAGTCTTATTCTTTTGTGACTTCATGACGTGTAAATGTTTTCCTGATATTGACCTAGGGATCATCGCTGTGATCCAAAAAGAATTAAACTTACATACGGTAACTTAAATTAGTTATTATTTTATTATAAAATAAGTTTAATATGCTAGAAAATGACAAGAACGCGAGTTTAAAAGCTTTTACGAATGTAATAATTGTAATATATTCTAAACTAATTTCATGCTATACTTTTTATGTCAGATAATATGAACATTAATTAAATAGTTTCAAAAGCAAACTTTTAGTAATGAGATTGACATAATTAAACACGACTGCTAATTTTAAAACGTGCTTCTATAATACATACTGTATCTGATATTTGTTTAATGGAGATTGTTATAAAAATTCAGAGAATAAATTTATAATTATTCCTCGTTCATTTCAGTAGGTCAAAGCGTACTTAATTTTGTTAACTAGATTCCAGGGTATATACCTCATTTTATTAAGTCGTTCCGAAACAAACATTGCATGGAGTCTTACTATAAAACAATAAAGAGCAATGAAGTTATATTTTACGTTTTATGCGTTTGGTATACTTTATGGGTGTATTAATATTATGATGATTAGATATGGTTGCCTGGCAACGATGAAGTAATCATGAAGTTTCATAACTTTCAATAATAAAATTAATTTAGTCAATTTTCATAAAACCACTGTTCACGGGATAGACGCAAATGACAATACGCGTCAAATTCATATGTTGTTTATTATTACACCCAACAATCCCGCTCTCATCATCGATCCATACATGAGCCTACTATTCCTTATTGAAATAATAATAATAATAATAATAATAATAATAATAATAATAATAATAATTCCGATTGATGGTCTTTTCACTTTTTCAGCGGTTGCCCTTTTACCAGCCGGCTGCTGGCCCTTCACATCCACATGTGTCAATCACAGAGGTAGATGATCAACAGCCAGTGTAGGGGTGACATGTGGTTAGCATGTCGAGCCCCCCAGCCGTTATAGCTGGTTCTTCAACCTGGTGCCGCTACTTATTGTAGCTACCCAATTGCCTCACGATGCTGGGTGGGCACCGGTCCCATACTGGCCGAAATACCATGAGAAAATTTCTTCCCCCATGGAGACTCGAACCAGCGCAAGTCCCGTAGCTCTGCGCCAAGGCTTCCTACCTTAACTGCTCGGCTACGGCGCGGGACATAATAATAATAATAATAATAATGGAATAATAATAATAATAATGGAATAATAATAATAATAATCATGGAATAATAATAATAATAATAATAATAATAATAATAAAAATAATAATGGAATAATAATAATAATAATGGAATAATAATGGTTTCTTTTACTTAGCCTTTATTGAATATCTTGGTACGACGTTGAAAATGAACGGAAAGTGGAAAAAACACATTGATATAGCATTATTTAAAGGGAGGGGACAACTTAACAGTGTACTCGGTATTCTGGGTCGAGTGCCTGATATTCCAGTCAGCACATTAGAAAAAATGTATGGAGCGATGGTCAGGCCAGTAATGCACTATAGTAGTGAGATTTGGGGTTTCCAAAGAACGGAAATACTAAATAAGGTATATACGCATTTGTAAAGTATATTACAGGACTTAGTAAGGCCGTTTCTAACTGTGGAATTTTATATGAATTCGGGTCATTCCAGGACGACATTAACTGTAAAATTTGTGTACTCAAATACTGGTTGCGAGTAATCCAAGGTGAACAAACAATGCTTAGAGCAATTTGTTACGACCACCAAATTAAAAACATAGATGTTAAATTTTGGGCAGACGAGGTTAGGAGAGAACTCCAAAAGATTGGGATGGGCTAGATATGGGAAAAAGGGACTGAAAATCGCAAGAACGTGTGGAGAAAAATGAGGAGGTACTTAGATGTAAACCAACAAGATACCTTCGCCGAATGTACAGGAAAACGCTCACTGTGTTTACAAAGAGACCTAAAACACGTCTGGGGAAAAGAATCGTATATACTCAACCTAGGATTTAAGGAGAGATCAGGGCTTGCTTGGTTTAGGCTAGGGGCATGGAAATTTCTAAAAATTAGCGACGATCACGATATGCGAATATGTCCAATGTGCGGGAACTTTGAAGATGAGATACATATATTAGGAAAATGTAATAATTTAGAATATTGGAGACGTCAGTTATTACCGGAAAGATTTCTAAATTCAAATCAGGAAAGATTGGCATGCTACGAGTTATTGGTAAATCCAGAAAATTGGATAAATCTCGGTAAATTTCTGGACAAAACGCGAAAAATAAGGACAACACTCATTCATGAATAAATATATGTTATCAAAATGCAATACCATTAATTATTAACAATTATATATAAATTAATTAGTGTATAATGCTGTTGTGTTATTATTTAATTGTAATATTAATGTGTTTTCTTTATGTAATTGTAATGTTAATGTTTTTTTTAGTGTATAATGCTATTGTGTTATTACCTAATTGTAATATTATTGTGGTTTCTTTATGTAATTGTAATGTTAATGTTTTTAGTGTATAATGCTATTGTGTTATTATTTAATTGTAATATTATTATTGTGTTTTCTTTATGTAATTGTAATGTTATTGCTATTGTGTTATTATTTAATTGTAATATTTTTATTGTGTTTTCTTTATGTAATTGTAATGTTATTGCTGTTTTTGTTTATTTTTCTTTACACTAGTACCAATTATTATTTTATTGTAACGGACTGTCAACAGCACGTACGGCTTACTGCTCGTGCGACCCATATTTGTAAATAATATTGTAAATATCTTACTTTTTTGTCTAATAAAGTCTTACTACTACTACCATTACCTAGACCACAATTTAAGGTTCATACACAGCCGCTAGGGCTACAAACCTTAATTAAAAAAAACTGGAGAAGATCTCATTAGCACAAATAATAACAAGCAGGCTGAAGAACTCTGTTAGTCTATTTCCATTTTGAGTTTTTTTTTTTACTTTTTATTCAGATTTTCTCTTTCAACTAAACTATAGTTGTACGTATTGTACATATTCCAACCATGATTTTTGTCTTCATGTTATGCACTTTCTATTGTTTTCCTTCTCTGTATTCAAATTGGCTGTACTTTGTTACTTTTCGCAGATCTTATTAGGATAAGTTTATTAAAAAAATATGAAAATGCCTTCTATAAATTTAGGACGTCATTGTAAAACAATGTAGCTGATTTTAGTTCATTTAATCATCATAAACATTATTGTCTCCGGGAGGGACTTTAAGCAGTGGGTCCCGAGTCTGAAGATTTTCAGGCTCGTAAAAATCCTTAAGCCTGAATGAAAAGGCCTCTAAGCAAAATTTACCAATTTCCTAGATGTCAGTATGAGGCGGAACGTTGACCACGGACTACTCAAAATGACATCTCCACGAAAACAAGTGTAACTAAATTAGTATGGTTCGAATTCTTCCCTATAGGGGGAGAGCGCCTAAATCTCTGTAAAGGGAAAACATAGGCTTACAATACAATACAATACAATACAATACAATACAATACAATACAATACAATACAATACAATACAATACAATACAATACAACATAAAGTAATATTGACGGCGGCTCCGTAGCGCAAGCGGTTAGACGCTCGCTTCTCACGGCTGGGGGTCGCGAGTTCGAATCTTGGTCACTCCATGTGGATTTCCGTTTTCCCCTGTCATAATTTAATTCCACTACTTTCTCCATACTCATCTCATCCATTTCATTTCGTTTATCTGCCGCGTGATGGTGTGTCAGACGTGGTCAGCCGGCATTTTTGTCATTCACAGACCTCTATATAAAGGGGTTCATCTCATCCCTCGACCGACCCTGAGTTGGACACAAGTTGAGGATATTTATTTATGTAATATTGAACATTGCTGACTATACATTTATAACCACAGATTTGTTAAATGTTTAATTTTTATTGGCATATACAGCAAGACTTGTTTAATCCAGAACGTTGAATAATGCGGAAATCTGTCCAATGTGAACAAATTTCTTGGTCTCGGCGAAATAATAGTAATTTTACGTGTATTTATTTTGCATGAAACGGAATCTACCCTTCGCGGAACGGAAGGATATTTCTACACAATTAATGAAACAAATATTTTATAAGCGGAAAAACAGATAAATAAATTAGTTTCCACTTCATTGAATACACGTTAGGCAAAAAAAGATAAGGAAATATTCCTGCCACCGGGGGATGTAGAGATTCTACCTGTACCTGAAATTTTATATCGGCCCCACTGCACACCTTTTATGCGAAATACAAATGCCTGTCTTACAAAAAACCATTGCACTGTAAAATCTTAAATTAGTCTAAGTTCTTAGACCGATCTTTCACAGGTATCGTTCGGAATTTACGGGATAAAGATGACTGAAACGTATGTATCATTCTCATTAAGCGAAAAAGTGAAAGTGATTGAAGATAAATCTCCAAATTTCCGGACCGATGCTCCAAAGTCAAGCTCTAGCTGTTGCTAAACCCCTAGGGAATAACTATTTCAACACATTCTCACGTTGGCTGGATAGTTTTAAAAGACAACACAATGTAGTGTGGAATGAAATTTGCGGGGAATCAAAGGATGTGTACGAAAGTGTAGTTAGTGAACAGAAACACCGAAACTGCATACTTTAATTTCAGGATTCGCGCCTAAGAGGCAATTTTAACTCTGACGAAACGGGATTTTTTTTTTCGCACGTTACCGTCGAAGTTGCTCAAACATACTTTACCTCATTTTTCAACGGCAGCAGAACTACAATTAATCCAAGATACGTAAAAAGTCATATACGGAGCTCTATAATCTAAGATTATTAATAAGGTTTTTTTATAATCTTGCTCAAAGCGGAATCGCATGGGACCAATTACTTTTTCCCATATTAGACAAAATTCCGCATTATCTTCTTCTTCTTCTTCCGAATGCAGTATTGGATGATGATGCGCGTTTTGTAGTCGCAGAACGGGCATCATCACCCAATACTGCATTCGGAAGAAGAAGAAGGTGATAATGCGGAATTTTGTCTAATGTGGGAAAAAGTAATTGGTCCCATGCGATTCCGCTTTGAGCAAGTTTTACTGTAATTTACAAGTAATACGCACTTATTTCTTAAATAGTTTTAGTAACGTAACACTCCTTACGGCGGCGTCCATTATTAGAATATTTGAGTGTCGTATTACAACAGTTGTTATAACAGGTATGAACTCGTATAGCACATGCTTCTACTATTTTATTAAAATAATGATATTACACTTAATATAAAACAAAATGTACGTAGCAATTATAGAAAATGTTTTAAGGATTGGTTTTCATAATCAACATCTCACATTATCCGTAAATTTTGAATTTAAATTCTTGTAACATAAATAACAATATTTAGTTATAATGAGGAATTGAAATAATTGAGGAGAAGGAATTTAGGTGGTTAGGACATATTTTAAGAATGGAAGATGAGCGATGGCCGAAGCAACTATATCAATGTCAACCGACCAGAAAGAAGAAAAGAGGCAGACCAAAGTTAACAAGGGAGAAAAACATGAAGACAGTATTGCAAGGAAGAGAGCTAAGCATTCAAGATGCCCAAGATCGTAGGCTTTGGAGGTTTGGCACGGGAAGACTGTAACAGCTTTAAAACCCCGAAGATAGATAGACGAGTCTGCTAGATTTTTATGTCATAATCTGTACAAATATTAGAGTGAGTGTTTGGGATGTATTATCATACGTAATACCACGAGTGATTTCCAAATTTATCTAGATGATTTGGAAATTAAGAATGGCATTTGTTAGAACTATCTAACGAATGAAAGTAAGCTGTTTACTAAAAATCACTATTTAAATATAGTTACCAGTATTTTAAAATATGTATATATTTAATGTAAACCGTGATGTTCGAAATCAAATCAGAAATGTGTGATTATGTTTATTCGCTGCAACTTGATATTATTAATTACCAAATAGGATCGCAATCAGCGATAACCCACTAAGATCACTTTGTAAGAATTGCACCCTAGTGGAGAAAAAAAATAAACACGTGAATCTGTATAATGTAACTAACATTATAGGTTATTGATTAATTATTTTTAGGAAACAACTCGGTTAAATCACCTAAAACACAATTATTGAACGCATAATTGTACTTCGAAGGAATGTGTTCATTATTTGCTATATTCAAAGAATTTGTTGGAGAGTCAGTCACTGCAAAATAATGATCTTACCTGTTCAGAATATTAAAAAAGAGTTTTCTTTATTTTGGTAAACAGAATTCGATAAATATCGAGATGAAACACGGCTATCATCGGTTGTAAAGCAACAAGAAATAAGGGGCTGCCGGACATTGGCATCTTTTAAAAGAAATCTAAATTTATATTTGCACTAACGTCGACTTCAAACCCAGTGTAAGGTATATATATTAATTGGTGTTTCTCGTATAATTTATCATATTTATATTATTATTATTATTATTATTGTAAGTATTATTATTGTTATTATCTTATATAATGTTGTTTGTACATGAAATTTACATTGCTACATTTAATGTATCTTTAACTGTTTATAATTAGTATAGTGTATATCTATATTTGTCAAATATTTATTTGTATTTGTGCTGGTTGAGTGGAAGAGAAGGCCTTATGGCCTTAAATCTGCCAGAATAAATAATGCATTATCATTATTATTATTATTATTATTATTATTATTATTATATTATTATTATTACTTACTTACTCACTGGCACTATCGAACCCGTAGGTTCATGGCCGCACGGACATAAGCTCTCCATACATCCCTATCCTGAGCTAATGCTTTCCAATCATTCCCTGTATAATCTACTTCCCTCAAATCATATTTAATGTTGTTCTCCCACCTCATTCTTGGTCTACCAAACTGGGCGTTTTCCTTCTGGCTTTCCTACAAGAAGTTTCCATGCACGTCTTTCATACCCCATACGCGCAACATGTCCTGCCCATCGCAGTCTATGGGACTTAACTGTTCTTATTATATCTGGCTTCCTATAAAGACCATGTAGTTCATTGTTATGTAGTCTTCTCCATTCACCTGTCTGTTCATCTCTCTTTGGTCCAAAAATTTTCCTAAGAACTTTATTCTCAAATACTCGTAATCTCCTTTCCTCCCTTAAAGTAAGAGTCCATGTTTCGCACCCATATAATATAACTGGTAGAATAATAGTTTATATATTTTCAGCTTAACGTTTTTGAAAGGAGTTGGGACATCAAAAGTCTCTGCAATGCATAATAGCATGCATTTCCAGAATTGAGCCTATGTTTAATTTCTTTGTGCATCTCATTCCTATTTGTGATTATTGTTCCTAGGTATTTGAATTCAGCCAATTCCTCAAAATTTCCCTCATTTGTCATTAGCTGTCCATTTCCATTATATAATGTATTTCTACGTGTGACCATATATTTATTTTTACTGATATTTACTTCCAGTCCTAATTTCTTAGTGTTACTCAATAGTGTGTGCGTGTTGGCCTTTAGTATCTCCTCGCTATCGGCCAGTAGTACTACATCATCAGCATAAACTAACAGCTTATTAATACCATTCAGTTGTAAGCCTTCCTCATTCTCTAAAGATTTAATGGCATGCTCTAGTACAAAATTAAATAGTAGAGGAGATAGTGCATCTCCTTGCTTCAACCCATTCTGGATTTCAAAAGTGTCTGAAAACTGTTTGCCTACACGCACCCTACTCGTTGAGCCATTTAGACACATTCGTATAAGTCTAACTAACTTTTTAGGAATTCCGAACTCCAGCAGGATACTATATAACTTCTCCCTCTTAATTGAATCATATGCTTTTTGGAAGTCTACGTATAGTTGATGTACAGTACCATTATATTCCCATTTCTTTTCTAAAATCTGTCTTATACTAAAAATCTGATCTGTTGTAGACCTGTTTCTTCTAAATGCACATTGATGATCTCCTAGAATGTCATCAATATAGGGAGTAAGTCTGCTTACTAATATATTTGTTAGAATTTTGTACGAAGTTGAGAGTAATGAGATGCCCCTATAGTTGTTGCAATCAGTTTTATCTCCTTTCTTATAAATTGGTACGATAATTGATTCCTTCCATTCATCTGGAAGAGCTTCTTTTTCCCAAATCATACTAAGCAAACAGCGTATCTTGTCCATCAATTTTTCTCCCCCTGATTTTATCAGTTCTGCTGGGATCTCATCTGAACCTGATGCTTTATACATCTTCAATTTTTCAATCGCCATTTCAACCTCTAATGCACTTGGCTCTGCGACTAGCATTTCTGCTGTCTGTAACTTATCCTCCTCAATGTCCTGTTCTGTATGTACATTTAATAGCTGATTAAAATAACTTTTCCATCTATTTAATATATTCTTGGAATCTGCAATCATATCCCCATTTTCATTCCGAATTATGTTTGTTCTAGCCTGAAACCCTTTCTTCTCTATACTAATTCCCTGATATAATTCTCTAATGTTCCTATTTTTTGCATTCATTTCAAGATCATTAATCTTCTCTCTCAAATATTCCCTCTTTTTACTCTTTAGTAACTTGGTGGTTTTCCCGTCTAACACTACACAATTGCTCTAAATTTACCTCATTTGGCTCGTGTAACCATTTCATTTTTGCTAGCTTTCTTTTCTTTACAATGTCGGCACATTCCTCATCAAACCATTTCTTGTTTTGCCTCTTTTTTAAACAACCAATGCTTTCTGATGCTGACAATTTAATAGTATCTCTTATAGCCTCCCATTCTTTATTTATATCAGTTTCTTCTTCGTTTGCCACATTGTCATCTGAAGATTCCAGTACTTCAAATCTATTAGCAATTTTGATTTGGTATTCTTGCCGCATTTCATCATCATTTTTCAAGTTTTTTAATTCATATTTTACAGAATCATCTTTAGCGTTTGTTCCTCTCATAAGCGATAGCCGTTGTCTGATTTTCACCCTGACCAGATGATGATCTGAATTGCAGTCTGTCCCTCTAACTGATCTAACATCAATGATGCTACTGTGCCAGCGTTTATCCACTAATACATGATCTATCTGGTTCCGAGTTTCTCCATCTGGGGACGTCCAGGTGTATTTATGAATATCCTTATGCTGAAATGTTGTGCTCTTAACAATCAGATTCTTTGATGTGGCAAATGTGACTAATCTAACCCCGTTGTCGTTACTATCTTCATGAAGACTGAATTTGCCTATTGTTGGTTTGAATATATCTTCCCGCCCCACTTTTGCATTAAAATCTCCTAAGACAATTTTCATATGATATCGTGAAAGGCTATCAAATAAGCATTCTAATTGTTCATAGAACTCATCCTTGATCTTGTCATCTTTATCTTCTGTGGGGGCATGTACATTTACAATTATAAATCATGTCGTTTACCCTTTAGAATTATGTATGATATCCTATCACTAACAAACTTAATATCTCGGATAGCAGATAGGATCCTCCTTCTGACTAAAAAACCCGTTCCAAATGCAGGTCTTTCTGCACCCCCATAGTATAATGCAAAGCTTCCTGATTCCTGACTACCTTCTCGTGGCCACCTAACTTCCTGTAAAGCGACTATATCCAAGGGCGATTTATCCAATTCCCGCGTTAATATCTCTAGTGCCCCGCTATTGTATAAAGTCCTAACATTCCATGTTCCTAGGAACATGTCCCTGTGTTTGAGCCTTTGGCATGGGTTCCCTGAAGTAGTCCCCGCCCGGAGAACCGAATGGGGGACTAATTGTATTATTATTATTATTATTATTATTATTATTATTATTATTATTATTATTATAAAAATTCATTGAAACGTGATTGGTCATTAGCTCCCGTTTGGTGCATGAGTTATTAGGCAACATGAATCCTTAATACTTTTTATAATAATTAATTTTATATACTGTATTGATAAATCACTTACGATCTGTTAAGTAGTTAATTTGCATAGTTTTTCGTTAATACGAAAGGAGGACATATTGTCACTGCTGGAAAAGGTATTTGATCAATTGCTGCTTCTCTGGGATCAATAGTTAAAATTACTGGATTCTCCGCCCACTTTTCAAATACATTGCTTATATAATACCCTGCAGTTATGAAAGCTGCAATAAAAGCCACAGCCCACAGTGCTCTGAGAATGAGAGAGGATGATAATTTATTAGCTTACATCCTAAAAATAATAATAATAATCACAATAACGGCTTGTTGGAATAGTTCACTATGAACTGCTAGATTACAGCAAAATTCACTACACACATACACTCGTCCTATAGTCCTCTATGAATACAATACAAGTACCATCACCTATGCAGAATAGTCTGTCCAAGTTGTGCTTAAATCGAAAATATACCGCATTAATCGCCTTCTATCCGCCTAGCGCTCAATCAGAAGCACGAGAAGTACAGTGGGTTGCAGAGTAAAACACACACTCTCACACACGCACACTCACACACGCACATAAACACACTGATTTTCTCTCTTTCTCTCTTTCTCTCTCTCTTCCTCTTCCTCTCTCTCTCTCTCTCTTCCTCTCTCTCTCTCTTCCTCTCTCTCTCTCTCTCTTCCTATCTCTCTCTCTCTCTCTCTCTCTCTCTCTCTCTTGCTCTCTCACACACATATACACACACATACACACACACACATACACACACACGTACCAATACACGCATACATAGTTGGTTACTTAAATAATCTATCTTTCCGGAGGTGTAGGCTATTGGAGAGATTTTTAAATAGATAATTCATTTTTGTGTGTTAAAATTAAAATAAATCTCTCAAGTGATCATGGTGACTGTAATTGACCAATGATGAAAATAATAATAATAATAATAATATATAATAATATAATAATAATAATAATAATAAAATAAACATGATATTAGAAAACGAAGGTTAAAATTTTATGGCCATATTAAACGAATGAACTGAAATAGGCTTACAAAACAGATAATGCAATTCTACGAAAACAGAAGTAAAGCTCCAGTGGATATTATGAAGTGGATTGATGAAGTCAAAAAGGACTTAAAATTTGCAGGGATTACTAAAGAAGATATCCCAAACAGAGATATATTTAGAATTAAGGTGAATAAGTGGCAAGTTGACCAAGAGGACAAACCGAAGAAAGAAACTGGAACAACTTGGACAGATGATAGAAATCAAGTTCATAGCAAAAGAATGAAAAATTTGGGCTCAAAGGAAACGCCTCTAGGTACTTTGCATAGTCCTACATGGGCTCATCTGCAATAAAAAAAACATAATAAACAATTAATAGGATAGAATAATAATTGAGTAATATATGTAGGAGCAATTACAATAAAACTTGAAATAATGAAGAGTAATAATAGTCATGAGTTTATAAAATTACATAATTAAAATATAATTAGAATGCGTCATATTTATGCAGAAATAGAAGGTAAATGTTGATGAGATACACGGGTAGTAATTTCGTATATAAATTGTATTTGATATTTTTTTGACACATTTGGTATATTATTGAACTGTTCACACCACGCTACATAATTTAACACCATTGAAGAATTATTTACTATACATTTTTTCAATTTATTTTGCGTTTCCATTGAATCATCATCCAAAACCGTAGCAAGAAAGGAACATAAATTTTAACGTTATTGTTAAACTGATATATTGATATTCGCATAACATATTTTCGTTAGATTGAAACCTAAATTTCGCGAGTTCGATACCGACCATAATGTCTATTTTAAATGTTTTCCTCTCTGTTCCCAAAATGCATCAGAATTTTAGCTTTAAGTTAGGTTATTTGTTAACCGTCGAAAAAAATAGCCTCTTCGTTCTCGTCAAAACTGAAACTTGGATTTCTATTGACAATTCTTTAATAGATGGTAAAAAAATCCTCTGCCAGTCTTGTGATAAAGTATAGTGTGTATAATGGAATCTTAAATTTAACACATTTACGAAGCAATCTTCATATTAGGAATAAATATGGATCTCTTCAAAGAATTACGTACTACTTGCACAGTCCCAGAGGCATCGTACATCATCTAACAGTGATTTTAATTCATTCGTGTAGTTAATTTAATAGTAACTCTCAAAATGTGTATGGCAATGGATGTAGGGAACATACCTTGGAACATACTTCAGATAACTGAATTAAAACTTACAGAAATGCTGCACTGCAACATTCCAGACAAGTCGACTCTCAGGAAGAATTACTTATATTCTTATAATGTTAATATCAGAGAAAATATGAAGAGTGGCATAAGTGATTCTTATATTTGAATTTATGCTGATATGACAGGTATTATATACCGTTTTACCGCGAATCTAATAGTAGGCAATTTGGACTCTAGAGTTTGTTAATATTATTTAATTATTCTGTAAGGGTAAACATTTGGAAGTGATAAATAGTTCAAGAATTACAGGAATAATAAATCATGGACTTAACGTACTAAGGCTAGATGGGTCGTTTTTTTCCATACCGATGCAGCTGCATACACATTTTTCAAGAAGGATAACCGATAGTGTGTGTTATCCAGTGCATGTTACTTGTATAGCTCATGCACTGTAATTAGTGGCAGAGAGCGTTAGAGATAAACTGCAGGAAGTAAATGCACTCTTATCAGCAACGAAAAACATTTTCTTGAAATGTTCCTATCGTGTACAATGTTACCACCAGAAGCTATCTGACATATCTCTGCCTTTGGAACCTATGATCACTAAGTGAGCAACTTGTATTGAAGCTGTGATTTCTACAATAAGCACATCGAAGCTCTGAAGTCAGTGATGGAGAACTTTTCTTCTGATATCTTGCAGTGTCTGTTATAGATATTTGTCAGCATCCAAAAGTTCTAAGTTGCTTAGTTGAGTTTTATACTTCGCAAATCACTTTAGTTGGCTTTCCGAAAAACTGGAAACTTTAAATAATCAGGTATTCTTATCCAAAAAGCAATGAGAATAATGGAAGATGCAGTTCAGTAGGTCAGAATTATACCAGGGGAAGTGGGTGGTGTAGTTTTCACTAAATCTCATTCTGTGCTGAATACGAACCCTGGATACACAACTTTTCTTACTCCGTCTCGTCTATTTAACGATGAAATTGTAGAATTCCATGATATATTATTCCTAATTTCAAATGTATTAAGAAATTGGTATCAAAAGAGTATATTTGGGTACAATAAGTAGTAAAGAAATTCTAACTCTAGCCTACACATAGTAACTCATTATGTCAGAATAATTTAGTATTAGATCCTGAAATGAACTTACGTGCATACTGTGTGACTCATGTTATCACCCTGTTTACTATAAATCAATGATTTCTGTGGCCTAAATTCCTATAATGACCGAGTAACATATCTATACTATTAATATAGCACTGTTTTAACACGACAACATTTATAATAAAGTAGATTCATGCAAATATATTTTATTGACAAAAAATTCTTACATATTACAAATAAAATTCTATATTTATAATACTATAAATTAGCGATTCCCAAAGTTCTTGAATATAATACCACTTTTCAAGAATACAAGTATTCGCTACCCCTCATTCACTTTGTTCCTTGATAATCAATGTGCAATTTCGCACAAACGCTTCAGCAATACATTATGACAACTTATACAATAATGATTACATTCAATTACGTCATTCTAGTAATAATAATAATAATAATAAATATAATAATTAGAGCTTAGAATTTTAGGTGCTGCACTTTAATTTTATTTTGTTACTACAATGCTCAAATTAGCTTGTCTTGCAAAGAAAACATTAAATAAATACCCCTAAATGTGTTTTAGTTGCACCTTTTTGCACCGTTTTTCAATGCTAGCACGTTTTTTGCACCTTTTTGTATCAATTCAAGCACATTTTGAACTTTTTTAAACCTTTTTTGTCTCTTAGCAGCATTATATTCCCAAAATAATGTGTATTTTTTTACAGTTCTTCAAATACGCTTTCAAGGGTTGGTAACGATGTGTGGTATCAGTCCACATCACATTATTTACACTTTAGTGCAGTCCTATTAGGCTATTCCTTTTAAATTAGTTTGCGCCTTCTTTCACCAGAGTTACGCGAAAGCTATTGTTTAAGCAAGGGAGATTGTTGAGTGCATAAACAAATGTTTCAGTTCAAAATAATATTTGACTTGTGCGGTCTGCTATTTTCCTGAGTGACCGATATACAATATGCCAAAACCTAATGTGAACTCCTACAAATTACATGATTTTGTAAAACAGTTTAGTGGCAGATGGAATTCAGAGTGACAGGTATGTTATGAGGTGCATTATTTGTGATATTTCAATAACAATTGATGAAAAACACCAACACAATCATGTTACGCAGCATATAGGTAGTGCAAAACACGAAAAATAAGGAAGTACAAAGCAGTAAATGTTTATTGTGACAACAGTTTATTGGTGAGGCACTGCCTTCTGCAAGATTAATAAATAAAAATGATACAGCAGACATTTGTGGCATGTGGTATTCCTCTTTCCAAACTTAACAACCCTATTATGACAGCATATTGTCCCAGATGAAAATCATACCTTCAACCTCTGTATGAAGAAAAATTAACACAGATCAGTCAAGTAGAAGATGAAAATCAAGGGGCTTATATGTTACATTAGACGAAACCACTGATAGACAGTTGAGATATTGAACTTTTTAGATATGTTTCTAAACATTTGAATGTTGAGTAATATCTGCTTTAACATTTTTCTGGACTTGTGATTTCAATAACGTAATGTTCTGGGACTTGTCTTACTCCGACGTTTAATATATGACAACATGACTGAATTTTCTGTCGTGAGTTACTTGATGTAATTCTTTTTGGTACTCTTTAATGATAATTCACATGGGTAATTTGCACCTTCTATTTAAAAAAAAATTGCACCTTTTTTTTGCACCTTTTTCTGCTAAATTAAAGCACCTTTTTTGCATCTTTTTCACCAAACATTTTGCACCTAAAATCCTACCTCTAATAATAATAATAATAATAATAATAATAATAATAATAATAATAATAATAATAATAATAATAATAATGGTAATATTAATATAATTAATAATAGGATTAATAATATAATAGCTTATTTATCTTACTACTATTGTTATTATTATTATTATTATTATTATTATTATTATTATTATTATTATTATTATTATTATTATTATTATTATTTAAATGTGTGTTATAACAACGAGAAAAGTTGGTCAGTCACTCATAACATATGCCATATTCTTAAAAGAAAACATTTGATGTGTTTTTTTAGTAATGGTAATAATATATTAATAATAATTACAAATGCCAACCATGAATCCCGATATAATTCAGCGCCTCCCAAAAGGATCGTGATCTACAGTTCAGGAATGGCAAATATAAATTAATAAGTACACTTAAGGTTAGCCTTGAGTAAATTTTGAGTCAAAATTGACCAAAACACGCATTTTGTGTTTTATCTCTAATAAAATTCTCCTAAGCTTCCTGTTCAAGAAAATATATAACTTATCGCTATTTCGCCATTATTAAAGTCCTGGCGGCCATTTTTAAACTCGCCCAGAACTAGTGGCAAAAATGATACTAATATATGAAAGATTGACATCAGATGTATTATTGGAGAGAGGCACAAAAGGAAAAACCCAAAATTGTAATGAGATTCCCTACCATACAGTTTGGCATAAATATCCAAAATAAATATTTGTTTCAGCACAGAAATTGGAAATGTATGTTATTAGAGCAGTCGGAAGCATGAAAAACTTTGTAGCCTTTTTTTTTCTCTGTGTATTTTTCAAGTGTATGCCCATTAAAAAATGTTCCTTGCACTGCAATTTTGCCTTATTCAACTGAATTTTTAGCACTTATCTGCAAGAATAAAACAAACCAACATTGCATTGGATTTTAATCATACTCAAAATGTTCATGAGTTATGATGTTTTATATTGTCATAGTTATCTCGATTTCCGCCAACATGCAAAATCAATTAAAAAACATTATTTTTTCAAAAGTATTAACAGCACAGAAAAATCAATGCAAATTTAGAAACAATGAGTACAACGAATATCCTAATAAAATATTGGAACAAAATATTGAATAGTGTACTGCAAGGAACTTTTATAATGAATTAAAATAAAAAAAGAGATAAAATAATGTAACTTGCGAACTAATATAACAAATCACTTGCAATTTATTATAAGTGTTATTCATACAGGTAGACATCTGTGGTACACATGTGAAAGAAATATCTCTATTAGTTTCGGAGTTTTAAAATTCAGTCATGGCTTCCCTTAAACTAAAACAAAAAGACTACGTAGTTCTGTCACTAATCGAAAATGTTATAAAATGTAAACCCTAAGCTATAACGCCACATTCATTATTCTGTAAAATAAACCCTCTATTCGTGTGTGGCATAGTGCCAAGTCAAGGCACTGATATGAGATGAAGCCTCTGTTACTGAAGGTCAGTGATATGAGGATGGCGCTGATCAAGTATGTCAAACTATCACGAAGTGAGAAGAAATGAAAAGTAACTAAATGGATTACATGAGTATGAAGAATTGGTGGAATTATGTTTTGGCTTGGGAGAAAGGGAGAAACTTCGAGAAAAACCTGCCCTGGCTCCGATTCGTTCACCACGAATCCCACATGGAGTGACCGTGACTCGAATGCGGGTCCCAGAGGTGGAGGGCGAGTGTCCAACATTTTGCGCCACGGAGTCACCCTTCATTATACTATAATAGGTTTCATTCCAATAATAATAATTATAGATTTATTTTACCTAGCAAAGTAAATGCCTTAAAGGCTTTGTGTACCACTCAACCAGGATAGAAAAAATATATAAATTATTCTTATATCTAAATTTACAATAACAAATTATTATATGGTCTATCTAAAATATAATTATTATTTACAATATATTCTGATTTACTCTAGATTTACCAAATGAAATATATAATTCAAAAGGTTAAAAAATGATAAAAAACTGTTAATGACAGAATAACTTCAGATCTCGAGAAAAATAATTACACTGAGCAACCAAAATATATATTTTTTTTGTCTCAGAAAAATATGTGATTGTGATAGTATTTTTCCCCCTGAATTCAAAAGTGATATCGGTTTTTTCCATCACGCAAGGTTTCCGAGAGACAGGAATTTATAATCTCAAACACTTTAATATTTTCTACATTCGTAACTACACAATATTCGAACATTCGGACTCACCTAGAAAGTATGAAATGAAGATTTTCTGCTATATTTCGCCTGTGGAGCATCCCTCTTGATGGTCCAACAATAATCGGCCAGTATATTATGATTCCATTTGCCTTGATATCTCTTTTCCATAGCTGAAATATCCTGAGTTAGCTCATTTGGTTTTATTTTACAATGGACAAATAGACGAAAAAACGTTTATTGAAAAAATATTTAAATCCATTAATTGAATTTCAAATAAAAAAATCCGTGGGTGATGGAGAAATTCCGAATACACGTTTGAAAACACGATAAAAAACTGCATTAAGTACATCTATTGGTACTCATAACACAAAAATAATGTTGAGCAGTGTAATGATAGCGTCGCCATTGAAACGCGTTAACTCTTTTAACGTTTTAGTGTCATGATACGGGTTTTAATTGACCACGTCTAATACAATTTTATCACCAAGAAAATCGTATTTAATAATATATTATTTTTCTAGTATCGTAAGTTTTTATTCGAATCAACATAAATAATGGAAAGTCATGAACCATCAGTTGAAAATGCGCATTTGCAAGTCCTCGATATCTTAAAATATAATTTTAAATAATATAATAAAAGTAATATAATATAAATAATTTAATAAAAATAATTTATAATATTTTAGTTTCAGTTTATAGTTCTGAGAGGTTTACAAACAATGATTCTAACCCCTTCCTAAGGCTGTCCCAACAATCTTGTACCATTTAATTGATATTTTAAATTGCCTTATGAATCCTTTATCTAAACATACGGTTCCCATGATGACTCCAATTTGTTGATACTGATGGAAGTAATGTATTATGGGCACAAATATTGAATTCCTCAAGGATATTACAAAATAATTGTTTTATTCAGGTATTAAAGAAGATTTAGACCCAAATCAGGAATAATAATAACAACAATAATATTAATAGTGACAATAGTAGATCCCAAAATTCGTTTTGAGACTCATAGTCGCCAACCTATGAGCCAACAATTGACTATTACAAAGATAAATACCAATTAGATAGTATAACTCTCACAGGATTGATGATCGGGGCAAGAGGTACTATACCAGAATTCGTAGCTAAATTTTGGCATTCCTTAGATTTGGACAGGGTGTATCTTTCTAAAACTGCCATCGCTGCCATTAGAGGTTCAATTTTAAGAAACCGTATTTACAAAATTTCTACTTTATAGTACGCATACTTCAATTACAATATGAATTTTTTAAATGTATTTAATCAATTTCGAAAATTGTCTGTATCACTTTGTCCTTGAGGCAATCCTATAATGAGGAAAGTTGTATATAATAAAATAATATACATTTAAAAATAATGATAATAATAAAAAATAAAAATAATAGTTCCTTGAAAATACACTTGGGTTTGAATTGGGAGTTTTTGGTCACACGTTTTTCAATTTATTGCAATACGAGCGTGGTAAACACTTGATACGGATCGAGGAAAAGTTAAATAAAAAAAACGAGGCGCTTGCGCCAAGTATTTTTAAATTTCCAAGATTTCGTTGTGTGTTTACCACACGAGTATTGCATACTATTTTTGCACTATGTGTATTTATTTTAATAATTAAGATATTAGCTAAAATATCAATAAATATATGTGAAGATAAATGTTAGATTTCAGAAGGTGATTCGGCAAGGTGTGTTGCTATGGAGAAATAAGTATTGTTAGTCATCATCATCAATGGCAGGCATGGATTAGGCCATTGGCCTGTTTCGCTTCAGGAAAGAAATTGATCCCTCCATCTCTTCTTAGGTCTTCCTGGGTCT
Source organism: Diploptera punctata (assembly GCA_030220185.1). Taxonomy (NCBI): domain Eukaryota; kingdom Metazoa; phylum Arthropoda; class Insecta; order Blattodea; family Blaberidae; genus Diploptera; species Diploptera punctata. The sequence goes on along the minus strand of JASPKZ010003722.1, from coordinate 50,536 downwards.
CTTCGCCCTGTGGGTCTGTAGTTCAATAGCTGCAGAGGTAGTCTAATGTCTGGCATTCTCAGAAGGTGTTCATGCCAATTATTTTGATATTTTTTAATGATTTCAGTTATTGCTGGTGTGTTGAGAGCTTTGCGGATATCTTCATTACGTATGTGATCATAAGGCGTATAACCCGCTAAAGGTCTTAATAACTTCATTTCTTCTGCAGCTACTATCCTATTTAATTTACCTGTAGTAAGAGTCCAGGTTTCAGAACCATAAAGTAGAGTTGGAAGAGCCATTGTTTTATAAAATTTTAGAATTGTATCTGGACATACTTTTCGGAAAAGAATGCTTTTTATTGTTCCTATAAGTTTTTGAAATTTGACCAATTTTATGTCTATGTCTTTACATGTGTCGTAGGAAAGATTGCAGCCAAGATAAGTAAAGTTATTAACTTGTTCTATTATATTGTTGTTAATAACAATTTTAGTTCGTATCGGTATTTTCCCTTGAAACGCCATAGTTTTTGTCTTACTCGCCGAAATTTGTAAATTATAATCTTGGGTTATATTTGACAATCTATGAACTGCTCTTTGTAGGTGATCTTCAGAAGTAGCCAATATTACTTGATCATCTGCATACATTAATGTGTTGAGGGGTCGACCATCAATTATAAAGTGTGATTGTGATAGGTTTTTCCATAATTTTATTATTTCATTCATATATAAATTAAATAGAAGAGGGGAAAGTGGACAGTCTTGTTTTACACCTTGGGTTATTAGTCTATCTGATTTGCTGATTTGATTATTTATTTTTATTCGAATTCGTGTGTTATGATACATGCTTTGAATCGCCCGAATTAAATGCTTGGGTATTCCTGCATTATGTAAGATATCCCACAATTTTATTCTGTTTACTGTGTCGAAGGCTTTATGATAATGAATATCATAAAAGTTGGTATATTAAATTCTCTGTTTTTCTATGATTTGCGCTAACGTAAAGACACTATCTATACAGGATCTGTTGGGTCTGAAACCATTTTGTTCTTGTAGGATAATTGCGTCAGAAATTGGGTTTAATCTGTTGGTAATTATTTTTGCATAAATTTTATAAGCAGCATTTAGCAGACAAATTCCTCTATAATTATTAATATTATTTTTGTTTCCTTTTTTATGAATAGATACAACTAACGAGTTATTCCATTCATCTGGTACACAGCCAGTCTTCCAACATATATTAATAAGATCTAAAAATTTGTTTAAGAATCGGATCGAAGCATATTTTAATAATTCTGCGTTGATATGATCTGATCCTGGTGTCTTCCGTAGTTTGAATTTGTATAACGCGAAGTTCAACTCATCCAAAGTGATAGGATCTACATCATAATCACTGGAAGTATGTTGTGTTATATTAGTTGTGGCAGTCCAAAGCTGCTCATAGTAATTTAACCATTTAGTCATTGGGATGGGATTTATGTTTGTTATCTTTAACAGATTTATTTAATTCTTTTAATATTTTATACGCTTTGACTTGTTGTCCATTAACATCATATTCTATATTATTGCTAATAAATGTTTCCCAAGTTTGGCGTTGGATCTTGCGAACTTCTCGTTTGGCAATTGCTGATAGTCTTTTATAATTCATTAAGTTTTCGTGTGACCTATCATTTAAGTATTTCATATAAGCTTCCTTCTTACATTTAATTTTATTGTTAGTCATGTTGCCATTTTATATTTGTTAAATCTGTAAAACCAATTTGATTTGGGATTTATTTCTGATTATGGAGACGATGTGTGCAGTGATGATGAAATAGAAGAGGCGTGGAAAGCTGAATGTGATGAATTAATACCGAAATTAATACAAATTGCAGTATCACTATCAATATTTCAAAATAAATGTTTTTATTTACCGCACTAGTGCTTTGGTCATTTTTAAAGTATTGAGATTTATTTTGTATTCATAGCAATCAAGATTGTATGCGGGAATGTCAAATTACAATGCATATCAACATTAACAGTAAGTATACAATATTAGTTACATGATGCAAAAAAATATATTTTTACACTCTGACAGCTTTGCACGCAACAAAAGTACACATCTTCCTGAAGATATCTGCTGCAGACGAAACTTCCAGGAAGCCATTAACTCTTGAGAACACCGACGAAAATACAAAATAAAATATACATTTTAGCGGCAATGAGAACCATTACTCTTAAATTTGGACTTCATTATATACTTCGTTTTGACCAACAAATCTGGTATATTCTGTAGATGACATTACATCAATAATTTTCCATATAGGACTGCAGTTTTCTACAACATTTTGCTATAGCTGATAAATACATTTTTGCATTTAGCACTTAATTTAAAACCATGAAATAGAAATGTTTTATAACACTTTAAATTTGCACGTCACTTATGAATGTAACATCACATTTTTCTCTTTCCGCAGCCCCGTTGTATTACTTCACAAATAGCAATGCTCGCGAAATAGACAATTTCAATGATGCTCAGGAAGCTAAATCCTAAAAATAATCCCAGCAGACCTCCTAAATTGGCTGAAAATATGAAACAGCATTATTATTAATACTTAATGAATCATTGTTTTTAAATTACTATAACTAATAGAATAATTAAATAGTCGCCCCTAATAAAGTTGTAACACTATTTATTTGTATCAAATTTTATTTTTTATTTTGAAACTTTTTTTTCTTTTTCTCTTACCAATGCAATCAGGTTGTCTTTATGAAATATCTGGTATTCTTTCCTGGCATGGCAGAATTCTAACCCACGCCTGGAAGGCGGAGTTAATGAATGATAATGAAGCTCCAAGAGAGTCCTTGAACCTAAATCCATACCATGGGCGACCACAGGAATAATTTCCTTCAAGAAAAAATCCTATGGTCTGAACCGGGAATCTAATCCGGGACCCCATGAACTGTATTCAGAAACCCTGACCACTAGCCCATGAGACTGGTAACATCTAAAATTTCTCAGTGTCATTATTATCAATCATTTCCAATATAAAACTCTGCTTGAAATAATTAAGGATTACGACCTTATTCAAAGCGGCTTTTTAATTAATACTTAGACTTTAGGTAGCTAATTTCTTATTAGTTCTTGTAAGGTGTGCAATATACCGTGATCATGATTCTTCAAATGATAGGATAAGAGTAAGGTCTAATGAACATTTCTTTATAAATAAATTAATTTACCTACTTATACACTTTTTTATATTCTTATATCCAGAACATTTTTTTTATCCAATGCCACCACCTTGTCATTTCGACATTCTGTTATTCTTTCCTGGCATGGTGTTACTGTAACCCACTTCTGAGATTGGGACGCCTGGAAGGCGGAGTTACGCTGCCCCGATGATATATGATAGGTGGTGATGATGGTAATGATGCGCCAGGAGAGGTCTTAATCCTAAACTTAATGAATATGTTAACGATGATAATGATTGCCATATGATTCTCGGGGACCGTTTGGGCCTTAACGTTTACTGACATTTGTCTTATAGGTGATGAAAAACCCCGAAAAAACTATCAACAGGAAACTTGTCCCGACCGGGGATCGAACCCGGGACCGCTGCGTGACAAGGTAGAACGCTACCTCGAGCCCACATCGTGCGGTGGTCATGTCCACAACATTAGTATTTCAGAATAATAAAACCGGTTTGTCCACTGCTGTGAACTAGTGGTAAAGTGTTTGCCTTAGATGCAGAGACGCTAGTTTCAACTGAAGGTGAGGACAAGTACATGCATACAGTTATTTTCGCGATTTTTCCTCACCTGTAAAACATGACAGGAATATTTAAGGTCCAAATAGTCCCCGAACACCGTCTGCTCATCACAATAATCCAAATAATATTCGCCGTTTTTAGTATAGGTCTAGAAATAAATTATGTGACTTGTCTCAAATGTTCGTGTTGTCTGGAGAGTGGGCCCATCGCTGAGTTTTTTACTGATCCGCAGAGGTTCTCTTGTCTTTATGAGACCAAAAAAATAATTTTTTACGACCGAAGTAAACATTCATCTCCCGATAGTCCTGGTGAATTGATGAATGTGAATGTACCTAACAGGGAGACATTAAACTAAGAGAAATAAATAAATAAAACCAACATTTTAATATAATTAGTCAGACAAAATTACGTCACTATTTCCGTTCTATAGAAAGGTTGTCATTATCATAAGTAATGCCACGAGTGATTTCCAAATTATCGATAAATTAACGACTCACGAGGTGAGGAGTGAATTTGTCTAGAGAATTTGGAAGTTAAGAGTGGCATTTGTTAGGACTATTTAACGAATACAATTGTTAAGCTGTTTACTCCCAAATCATTATTTAAATATAGTTATTTAAAAATATTTATATATTTAATGTAAACGGCGATGTTTGAAAACAAATGACAAACGTTTGTTACGCTTCATTTGTTCATCACTGCAACCAGATCTAATTATTTATTGCCAAAGGATTGCAAAATTGTAAGAATGCACACTAATGGAGAAAACATGAAACACATTAAACTGTTTATTACCAACATTATTGGTTATTAAGTAATTTCTGATGTCCTATGATGTAAATATATCAATTATATTTTTCTGGAATGTTATAACTTGGGAAATAATACATTTAAGAAAGTGCAAACAGTGGTTTATTTTTATTGTGGTATAATCAATTACTACGAATATTTACGTATTATATCCAGCAAGCGGTATCTGTTTACATTCGTGCAATATATATATATATATATATATATAATCTGATGGTCGTACATTTTTTAGAGAGTCAGTCGCTGCAAAATAATGATCTGGCCTATGTTAGAAGGGAGGAGCTTTCTTTAATATGATAAACTTATTTGATAAATTCCAGGTGAAACACGATTGTGATTGGTTGCAAATCCAAATGCATTGAAACTCGATTGCTCATTGACTCCCATTTGGGGCATGGGTCAAATAGTCAATAAAAAGACAGAAAAAGTTCGTCTTGCAGGAACGGAGTAACTAAGGGAATTCTTCAGCTATTTGGAATTTATGATCCGATTTTGGTATTTTACGAAATTTATAACTTATCTTTAGCTTAATTAGAGAAACCCCATTTCTGATGCCACGTAATTTTCGTCATAATGTTTTTTTTTTTTTTGTTTGCTTTGAGAACACAATGAACAATTTTTCTTTTGGCCTTTAAAATACACAACCGTTCTCTTATAATTACTTCATATTAAGGCCTTAAGTGATCTTATTGTAATAAATGGTGTAAGTTCTATATAAGTTTATTATATGAAATTCCTGCGTTAATAATTATTTACGTCATACCTGTACTCATGTCTGATATTACAATAATTGCGGTCACACATTTGTAAAACATTCAGATGTATTTTATAATTTAATAATAATAATAATAATAATAATAATAATAATAATAATAATAATAATAATAATAATAATAATGCCTTTACCTCGTGTCCAACTCAGGGTCGGGACGAGGGATGAGTACAAGCCCATATATTTATAGAGATCTGTGAACGACATGGGTGCAGGTCGATCACCCCTTATGCACCATCACAGAGGGAGGATGAATGAAATGAAACAAAATTGATGAGATGCGCATGTGGAAATGATTGTATGAAAACTGTAGCAGCGTAAAACGGGAGAAATACCGATAAAATCCTGACCAAACTCCGTTTCGTCCATCACGAAATAGATATGGAGTGACAGAGACTCGATCTCGAGACCCCGAAGGAGAGAGGCGACCATGTAACCGCTTGCGCCACGTAGCCATCCCCAGTTCTATTATCAACTTCAAATTAAAGTAACATAGATTCTATAATAATTTCCATTTTAAGCTATTCGCCTCAGAAGACGAGATAGACTAGCATAACTCTGCTGTTATATATTTTGCAATATTTTGTACATCCCTTGGTAAGGTAATCTTTTGCTAACATTTATGAATGCTAGAGGAATCTGTTTCCGCCTTCACTCTTATTCTGATCTCAAGTACCGTTATATTTTGCTCGTTTTGAATGTCTGAAAATATAAACTATGATTTACTGGAAATTAAATCCGTTTTCTAAGGAAATACATTGAATATTTAAAGCTGATGCGAATGAGTTAAATTACAGTTTCATTGAGATAACATTTAAAATCAAATTACTCTACAATCCATGATTGATTTCGTTCAATATTATTTCTTATTGTTTGACCCGTAATTAAAAGATATGTTGGCGAATGATACGTGTGTGTGTTTTTTTTTCTATTGCCACCCACTGCACTTTACGTGCTTGAGATTACGCTCTGATCCGATAAATGTCGTTAATATAGTTCGTTTTGTATTTACGCATCACTTCGGCAGACCAATTTACGTAGAAGTTGTATTCTTGTATTGTACAGAGGGGAGTGTAGGATGAGAGTATATTTTTGTGTAATGCAATGTGTGTTGTATGAGAGATGATGTAGACAAGGGAGAGGTTGAAATGAGGTGGCGGCGTGTCACCTACTCCTGTCGAAAAGCACCTAGACCTGTTATGCTTAACGACCGGATCCGACGAATGAATCGCTATCAACAATACCGTGTGTGGACATGAGATTCAGGTGTAGGCCTGTGCTCGCCGTTTTAGGGACTTATCAGTATCGCCCTCTTCGGCTTGTATATAATTATATGTGTCCATGTAGGTGTGTGAGAGAAGTGTTGTGATATTTATTAATTTGTGTAATATAAGGCCGGGGGAAAACAGAGTCCAACAAGGCGATTATTAGATCATTTAAGGGTTTGTGCTCAGGGAGGGACGAAAATTAAAAACCGAGAAAAAGAAAAAAATAGATAACTTTAGTGGTTATAGGGACAGGCTTTATATTAATTTTTCAAAAGTAGTGTTACCTAGGAACAATAATCACAAACAGGAATGAGATGCACAAGGCAATTAAACATAGGCTTAATTCTGGAAATGCATGCTATTATGCATTACACAGACTCTTGACTTCCCAACTCCTTTCAAAAAACGTAAAATTGAAAATATAAAAAACTATTATTCTACTAGTTATATTATATGGATGCGAAACATGGACTCTTGCGTTAAGGGAAGAAAGGAGATTACGAGTATTTGAGAATAAAGTTCTTAGGAAAATGTTTGGACCACAGAGAGATGAACAGACAGGAGAATGGAGAAGACTGCTTAACAGTGAATTACATGGTCTTTATAGGAAGCCAGATATAATGAGAACAGTTAAGTCTCATAGACTGCGATGGGCAGGACATGTGGCACGAATGGGAAATGAGAGACATGCATAGAAGCTTCTTGTAGGAAAACGCCCAGTTGGTAGACAAAGAATGAGGTGGGAGAATAACATTAACTATGATTTGAGGGAAGTAGATTATACAGGGGATGATTGGAGAACATTGGCTCAGGATAGGGATGTATGGAGAGCTTATGTCCGCGTAGCCATGAACCTAGGGGTTCGATAGTGCCAGTGAGTTAGTTAGTTAGTTAGTGTTACCATTTGTCCACATGCCTTCTCAACATGTGTACTGTGGAGGGATTTGCAATTTAATGCAGGAATCTGGTGCAGAATCTAATGATAAAAAAATGTACACCTCTTCTAGCTCCGATATTGAACATTTTATTGTTGAAATAAGAAAATTAATTCAACGATTAAAATTTTCAACCCTGCTGGGTATGGAATCCGGATATGTTACTCAGGAAGGAGGCATGTTAACACGGCGTAATTATGAAATCTGGTGCAGAATCTAATGATAAAAATTGTACACCTCTTCTGTCTCCGATATTGAACATTTTATTGTTGAAATAGAGAAATAATTCAACGATTAAAATTTTCAACCCTGCTGGGTATGGAATCCGGATATGTTACTCAGGAAGGAGGCATGTTAACACGGCGTAATTATGAAATCTTATATAAAGATTCAATTTTCAGGAACAAACTGTGTATATTACATTATTTTTAGTAAAAAAAAAGCTTTTTAGATAGAATGAATTATTATGGGCGGCTCCGTGGCGTAAGCGGTTAGACGCTTGTCTCTCACCATTAGGGTCTCGAGATCGAGTCTCGGTCACTCCATGTTGGTTTCGTGATGGACAAAACGGAGCTTGGGCAGGGATTTCTCGGAGTTTTTTCCATAACCATCTCATCCATTTTGTCTCATTACGTTTATCCGCCCCTGTGATGGTGCGTCAGGTATGGTCGACCGGTATACTTGTATCTCACATACCTCTATAGCCTAAATATAGAGGCTTCATCTCACCTCCTGTCCCGGCCCAGAGTTTTACGTGGGTTTTTAATTATTATAGTATAGGGATGGGTTTTACTTGGTTTTAATTATAATACAGGAATGGGTTTTACTCACCTAGCATTTCGCTGAAAGTATAGATAGCTGATCTGTGATAAGGATAGAATCGTGGTTCTGAGAAGTAGATGTGAATTTCAAGCCTGAAAATAGAAAGAAATGGCGAAACTCAATTCTACTGTCAAAAATAAAAATAGATTAATTTGCACAAGGTAGGAGGTATGATTATCTGGTAATATCATTTCCTATCGTTCAGTGATCCTGACTTCGATTTCTTATCGAGCTAAATTCCTAAACTACAAGGCTAATTCCAAGAAACTCGAAGACTATGCCTGAAAAGTATCGGCTTCATAATTTACCAAACGTAATTTTTACATAAATCGGCCGCGGTGGACTAGTGGTTATGCTCCTAGTCTCTGGTCCCGAGGGTCGCGGGTTCAAACCCGGCCGGGGTCGATGGATTTTTTAGGACGGAAAAATCCAAGGAGCAAGTCCTTCGGGAGGGACTTTAAGCCGTGGGTCCCGAGTCTGAAGATTTTCAGGCTCGTAAAAAGTCCTTAACCTGAATGGAAAGACTTCTAAGCAACATTTACCGAATTTCCCCGTCCTAGTACTACCTTGGTTTTCTAGATGTCAGTATGAGGCGGAACGCTGACCACGGACCACTCAAAATGACATCTATACGAAAACAAGTGTAACTAAATTAATATGGTTCAAATTCTTCCTATAGGGGAGAGCGCCTAAATCTCTGTAAAGGGAAAACATGGGCTTACAATACAATACAATACAAACAAAATAATTACATAATTATGCATAATAATATGTAAAGACGTAAGGTTATCGGACTGAATAACAACAAATACAAATGACAGAAAATAGAAAGAGAACAGGAACTAAAAGCACAACTACTACTTCAACAAATGGAAGAACACAGGAACAATTGGAAGGAGCATCTGCATAGAATGACAGAGGATAGGATACCAAAGATGGTACTGATGTATAATCCTGTAGGACGAAGATCGGTGCGAAGACCGAGAAAGCGTTGGGCTAAACAGATGTGAGATCGGAACAAGCAAATACCTTATCCGTTAAGGATGATAATGATGATGAGCTCTGAATAACAAAAAATACAAATGACAGTAAATAGAAAGAGAACAGATATGAATTATGCCATTCAGAAAATATGAAACAGAAATGGGGAGGAAATAATGCCTGGATGCATCGTTCAAGATGGCCTTACAGGAACACCATACGGGACTCGAGCTCAGGCAAAAGGAACGTGAGAAGACCGAAAGTTCTCTGAATAGATTTTTTTAAGCAAGGTGCAGAAGATAATTGATCACAGTAACTCAGGAACAGGCTTCTGTGCAAGTCACTGGCACATAAACCAAGAAAATAGATAGGACAATAAACTGATCTTAACGTTTACCTCCCCTAGTGAGTGCCTTTCAAGCTTCATCGTGCCTCGGCAGGAGGTCGTTGCCCTTAAGGGATTTTTAGGCTTTTCATTGTTATTATATTATTATTATTATTATTATTATTATTATTATTATTATGCTTGTCCTGCTGAGTGGGAGAGAAGGCCACATGGCCCTAATGCCACCAGGCTAAATAAATAATAAATAATTAATAAATTATTATTATTATTGTTATTATTATTATATTATTATTGATACTTTAATTTGGTCTTGAATTCCAAAACGTTTAACCTTATACTGAAGTAAAAGACAAAACAAATCTGCTAATTATACAAGATATAGAATTAGAAAATTATTATAAAGTACTGTGGACGGACAAACAAAATAGAGAAGAAATAACACTCATAGAAACAAATGAACAATATGAAGAAGTAGATGAATTAGAGATGGAAGAAATTATAGAAACGTTAAAGAAATGTAAAAATAATAAAGCATGCGGAATAGACAATATAAACATAGAATTGATAAAAAATGCCCTAAAGAATTTTCAAGACAGAATATTAAAATTCTATAACAAGTGCTGAAAAAAATACAATACCAGAACAATGGAAAATTCGAAAAATAATCTCAATATTTAAAAAAAGGTGATAAAACAAAGCCAGAAAACTATAGGGGCATAAGCTTACTATGTGCAGCATACAAAATATATTCAAAAATGATCAACCAAATATTAACAACTATAGTACTTACTTACTCACTGGCACTATCGAACCCGTAGGTTCATGCCCGCGCGGAAATAAGCTCTCCATGCATCCCTATCCCGAGCTAATGCTTTTCAATCATTCTCTGTATAATTCACTTCTCTCATCATCATCATCTTCTTCATTCATGGATTAGGTCTGTTGACCCGTTCCGACTTCAGCCCATCTCTTTCTTGCTGTGGTCGTCATAAGGTTTATCAATCCGGCTTTTCTTCTGCTGAAGTTCATGAGTAAGTTATTTTTTTACTAGTAGAGGTTACCAGCCTCTAGGCAAACCCCTCTTCCTGGAGGGCAGGGAACTGGATTTCGGAGTGTTTCATCTCCTAGAGAAGTTGTCTTCACTACGGCTTTGGGGACTTCTCTTCTCCCCACGTAACCCTGTGGACGGGGCCCTACCCAGGTACTACCCACTGGGCGAGTGGGACCTGGAGCTCACAAAAGGGCAGGGGCGCCTACTCCCTGGAGTGGACCTCTATCAAGGGTTCCACTCTGTTACCCTATTTATATATTCACTTCTCTCATACCATAGTTAATGTTATTCTCCTACCTCATTCTTGGTCTACCAACTGAGCGTTTTCCCTCTGGCTTTCCTACAAGAAGCTTACATGCACGTCTTTCATTCCTCATACGTGCAACATGTCCTGCCCATCGCAGTCTACGAGACTTAACTGTTCTCATTATATCTCGCTTCCTATAAATACCATGTAGTTCATTGTTATGTAGTCTTCTCCATTCACCTGTCTGTTCATCTCTCTTTGGTCTAAAAATTTTTACTAGTATTTTATTCTCAAATACTTGTAATCCCCTTTCCTCCCTTAGTGTAAGAGTACATGTTTCGCACCCATATAATATAACTGGTAAATTAATAGTCTTATATATTTTCAGTTTAACGTTTTTAGAAAGGAGTTGGGACATCAAGAGTCTCTGCAATGCATAATAGCACGCATTTCCTGAATTGAGCCTATGTTTAATTTCTTTGTGCATCTCATTCCTATTTGTGATTATTGTTCCTAGGTATTTGAATTCAGCCACTTCCTCAAAATTTCCCTCATTTGTCATTAGCTGTCCATTTCCATTATATAATATAATTCTACGTGTGATCATATATTTAGTTTTATTGATATTTATTTCCAGTCCTAATTTCTTAGCGTTACTCAATAGTGTGTGCCTGTTGTCCTTTAGTATCTCCTCGCTATCGGCCAATAATACTACATCATCAGCATAAACTAACAGCTTATTAATACCATTGAGTTGTAAGACTTCCTCATTCTCTAAAGATATGATGGCATGCTCTAGTACAAAATTAAATAGTAGAGGAGATAGTGCATCTCCTTGCTTCAACCCATTCTGGATTTCAAAAGAGTCCGAAAACTGTTTGCCTACATGCACCCTACTCTTTGTGCCATTTAGACACATTCGTATAAGTCTAACTAACTTTTTAGGAATTCCGAACTCCAGCAGGATACTATATAACTTCTCCCTCTTAATTGAATAACGTGCTTTTTTTTAAGTCTACCTCCATGGTATCTTTACCTTGTCGTGGTGGAGTGGCTTGCGTGCTTAAATGATCCTGAGAGCTAAGCCGGCGGTAGCATTGCTGCCGGACTGGTCGAAGGTGATAAGCCAGACGAAAAAAGTACCTTGGTCGAAAGAGTGGTGATCTTTCACCGTAAAAATACAACCGTCAAGAAATGCGGACATGGGTACAAGTGGGGGTAAAAAATTAACAACTGTAGTAACGCAATAATATCAGAAGAGCAGACAGGATTTAGGAAAGGAATGTGCTGCCCAGACAACGTATTCACTTAAAAACAAATAATAGAGAAGCGAAGAGAATTCAACTTAGAGATGCACATCCTCTTTATAGATTATAAGAAGGCCTTTGATAAAGTGTCTAGACCAAAATGATGGAACATATTAAGTGAAAAAGGAATTCCACTACACTTGATAGCAGTAATTAAGAAAATGTATTAGAAAACAAAAATAATAAATCAAAGGGATACAATACATATAACAGGAGGAGTTAGACAAGGTTGTCCACTATCAACCACTCTTTTTAACATTTATTTCGACGACCTGATAAGATCATGGATGCAAATGACGACTGGGGGAATTAACATAGAAAATATAGTAATAAAAACAGCAGCCTTTGCAGATGACCAGATTTTAATAGCAAACACAGAGTACGGACTACAAAGAATGCTATATAAACTAAATGAAATATAAAAAAAAATACAACATGGAAATATCCTCACAAAAATAAAAAACAGTGGCCTTCAAGGGCGCTCATCCAGTCCGGACAAAGATAATATTAGAAAATAAACTAATAGAACAAGTAGTGAGATATAACTTCCTAGGTTGCGAAATATCATACACAGCGGAAACAGATATAAATAACAAACTAAATAAGTTTAATTATATAACAGGAACACTAAAAATAACTTTCAAAAATAAAGTCAGGAAAGACTCTGTAATGAAATAATACAAGACAATGGCAGTACCTATTATCACTTATGGATCCGAAACATGAACAGTGACAACACAACAATCTGCCAGAATCTGCTGAAATGAGATTCCTCAGACCAATAGTACGATATCAAAGAACAGACAAAAACATAACACAGAAATAAGACAACTAAAAGTAGAGGAATTAAACGCAACAAACTGGAAAGAACACTTTGCGAGGATGACTGAGGATAGAATACCAAAAGCAGCATACAACTATTCACCACGAGGAAGAAGAAGTTTGGGAAGACCAAGGAGAAGATGGAAAGAGCAGCAATTTGGAGCCGGAGCATGCTAGTAAATAAGCTTAAACCGTGAAGAAGGAGAAGAAGATTATTGATACTGATGTATAATCCTAGAGGACGAAGATCGGTAGGAAGACCAAGAAAGTGGTGGGGTGAACAGGTGTGAGATCGGAAAGGCAAATACCTAATTGTGAAATTGATGATCATATTATTATTATTATTATTATTATTATTAATATTATTTATTATTATTATTATTATTATTATTAATATTATTATTATTATTAATATTATTATTATTAATATTATTATTAATATTATTATTATTAATTATTTTATTAATATTATTATTATTAATATTATTATTATTATATATTAATATCATTATTATTATTATTAATATTATTATTATTATTATTATATTATTATTATTCATATAAATATTATCAATATCTATTGAAGACATAATGAAGAAACCGCTTCAGCAATACGGGGAAGCGTAAACATGGGAGGAAGAAGAATAAAGTGCATAAGATTTGCTGATGATGTGTCCTTTCCTAGCAGAAGATGCAATGACACTGAGGAACATGCTGATGGAGCTAAATGATTAATTGCGAGGATTATGGGATTAAGATAAATATAAATAAGACGGAAGCCATGATTATAGGAAGGAAACCAAAGAAGTTAAACATGAGGATTAAAGATGAGGTAATTGAGCAAGTGGAAAGCTTCAAACACTTGGTTTGTACTATCAGTAGTAACATGAACTGCGGTCAAGAAGTAAAGCAGAGGATAGCAATGGCAAAATAGGCTTTTAACAAGAAGAGAAGCATTTTCTGCGGACCTTTGGCAAAATAATTACGGAAGAGTCTAGTGAAGTGCTTTGTGTGGAGTGTAGCATTGTATGGTGCAGAGACTTCGACATTACGACGGAATGAGGAAAAGTGACTGGAAGCGTTTGAGATGTGGATATGGAGAAGAATGGAACGTATAATATGGATAGACAAAGTAAGAAATAAAGATGTGCTAGACAGAGTGGGCGAAAGGAGAACAATGCTGGAACTCATAAAGAAGAGGAAAGGATTGGCCACTGGCTGAGAATAAACTGCCTGCTGAAGGATGCCCTAGAAGTAATGGTCAACGGAAAGAAAGTTAGAGGCAGAAAAATACATCAGATGATAGACAATATTAAAATAAATAGTTTGTATGCAGATACTAAAAGGAAAGCTGAGTTGAAGAAAGAGTGGAGAATGCTGAGTTTGCAGTGAAAAACCTGCTCTTGAGCAGATCACTATGGATGAAAAAATTGATATTGATATTATTGTATTACTATTAATAATACTAGGGTATTGACGGACGTCATGGTCTTGTGGTTAGAGTTTCTGATTACAATCCATGAGGTCCCGGTTCCATTCCCGTACAGACCATAAGGAATTTATCTTAAAGAGAATTACTCCTGTCGTCGGCATTGATCATGAAATTGGGGTATGATTAGATTTAAGGATTCTCCTGGTGCTTCGAAATCAGTTATCAGCCGTCGCATGATCTGATAATGGTAACTCCGCCCCCCCCCCAGATATTCAAATTTGAGAAGTAGCTTCTAATTTTGTCAGTGCCAGAAGAGAGTGCCAGAAATATCGTAAGGCAAACTTGTGGCATTGGACTAAAAAATATTAAATATTGTTAGGATTTTCAGTATTTGTATTACCAATTATATTATTATTATTATTATTATTATTTTATTCAGAAAAACACATATTTTTAAAGTAATTAATTTTTATATTTAGTAAAAAAAGAGGATTAATACTCATACAACACGATTTTTTTTTCTGTTATCGAGGAGCACACATTAACATAATATCATAATAGGGAGAGTACAATAATCTGATATAATTAAATTATGTATCATAAGTAATGCCACGAGTGATTTCCAAATTATCGATAAATTCACGACTCACGAAGTGAGGAGTGAATTTATGTAGAGAATTTGGAAATCAAGAGTGGCATTTGTTACGACTATTTAACAAATAAATTAAGCTGTTTTCTCACAAATCATTATTTAACTATAGTTATTTTAAAATATTTATATATTTAATGTAAACGGCGATGTTTGAAAACAAATGAGAAGCGATAGGTACGCTTCATCTGCTTCTTTTGTTTATCACTGCAACCAGATCATACTATTTATTGCCATTGGAACGCAATATTGTAAGAATGCTCTCTAGTGGAGAAAAAGTGAAACACATCAAACTGTATATTAATTCATTTCTGATGTCGTATGATGTAAATATGACAATTATATTTTTCTGGTTTGTTACCTGGGAAAAAATACATTTAAGAAAGTGCAAACAGTGGTTTCTTTTTTTGGTGGTATAATCAATAGCTACAAATATTTTTATATTAACTCCCGCATGCGGCATGTGTTGACATTCATGCACTATATATACAATCTGGTAGCCGTATTTCTCACAGGCTCAGTCACTGCAAAATAATGGTCAGACCTGTTCAGAATGTTAAAAAGGAGGAACCTTCTTTAATATGGTAATTATAACACTGATAAATATTTCGTGAAACACGACTCTGATTGGTTGTAAAACAGAAATCATTGAAACGTGATTGGCCATCGAGTCCCATTTGGGGCATGAGTTAAATAGTCTATGAAACGATATATTCGAGAATGATGACAAAGGGTTGTTTGTGTTCGGATCTTCTATTGGTTTTGTTTAGCGGAAATTTAACACACACAAATTATATAAAGTCGAAAATTATTTAAACAAATTCATTTTCTTACTTGGTATTTTCTACACTTTTGCGGAGTGGAGATACCTGTTCGGTGACAGAGTATCTAAGTTCAAAACATGGAGGCAAACAATCGCACTTCTTATGTTCATCTCCGTCGAACACGCTGATGTCTGCAAAAAAAGAAAAAAAAAAGAAAGAAAAATACTGATGAAAAGTGATCAGGAGTTAATAAAAAAAACTTTTATCAGTAAACTATTCACTACAATCCTATGCATTACAAATGTTAGTTTCATTACTGATTACATCAACTGGGGGATTAGTAATATATAGACATACTTACACAATTCCTGAAAACAAATATTGATATCGTCACACATCGGAACTCCGTCCATGTCTGAAAACAATAATGTTATTTCGATTAAACATGTGTATTGAATGAATGAATGAATGTAGCCACTATGTCGCATGAAGGGCTAGGGCCTCCTACAAGACGGGGGCTCAATTTTAAAGTTTTAAGTGGTTCACGTGGTGAGCTAATTCACGTGAACATTATGTTTATACAGTCTTTCACTTGTGCACTTCACTGTAGTTTATTAAGAATTTTAGTCCATTTTTAGATTGTTCGCTAGTTGTTTCCACTTGTTCCTGTTGCGGGCTGTGGTTGACTAATGTCCTCCCAACATCAGTTTGAATGTGTCTGCCCATCTTCTTCCTGGCCGACCTCGTGTTCGTCTTCCAATGTAGTGGTCCCACATGGTGGTTTCCCGCGCCCATCTGCCTTGTTGTTGTCTTGTTACATGACCGCCCCATGTCCACTTTGTTTGGAGGGCTTTTTGAGTAATGTTCTTAGAAGTTGTAATTTTCTGTAGCGCCATGTTGGAAATCTTATCCCGGAGTGAGACACCCACTATCTTCCTTTAAACATGTGTATTACAAGGAGAAATTGACTTATTTGCTTAACACATCAGATAAACAACTAAGTCGCCGGCACTATCGTACCCTAGGTTCATGGCCGCGCGGACATAACCTCTCTATACATACATCTCTATCTGAGCTTCTTCTTCTTCTTCTTCTTCTTCTTCTTCTTCTTCTCCTCCTTCTCCTTCCTTCCAAGTATTAGGCCAAGGCCTGTTACGATCCTATAGAAAATTTTCCCTCCAGCGTTTCATAGGACGGCCTAGTGATCTTCGTCCTCTTCGTGTATAATTATAAACAGCTTTGGGGATCCGATTTGAACTCATTTTTTCAAGATGGTGTTTCCAATTAGTTGGTTCTGTTTAATATATTCCAAATTGGCGTAGTCTTCAATTCTTTTAAGATATCGGGGTTCCTTTACCGATCCCATCTGGTGTAACCCGCTGTTCTGCGCATGAATCTCATTTCAGCTAATGTTCTCTATCATCCCCTGTGTAATCTGCTTTCATCAAATCATGGTTAATGATATTCTCCCGCCTCATTCTATAGCAGGATTTTAATATTATAATAAATATGAAAGTTTTAAGTTAATAATTTTGTATTTTAAAATTCTTTTAATATTTAAATATAACTTAAAGGAATAAAAACATCTAAATAATTCTTTGTTGGTCATTTGTTGAATAAAATTGTCTTAGTAACAAGTAAAGAAATTTTACTACAGAAACGGTTTTTAAAAATAAAGCTTTTAAAAAATTGTTTTAAGTCATTGTTGTCAAAATTATAAATCCTTCTGTTATAACTGTAATATGAACACCTGCTTAACTTCATATTCTTAAATGAAAGTAAACTAAACTCTGATTGGATATTAAAACAATTAACTTTCTTCTTTAACAAATCAAATTAAACCTTATTTTTAAAGAACTATTAACCAAAAGAATTTAAAATTACCATCATATGATGTAAGAATGGTCTTTAAAATTATAAAATAATTACACTAGTCATTCTGCATACAACTTTCAACAAAGATAGAAGCAATAGAGCTCTCCTGATAAAATGTAATATTTAATACCGTACAAGAAGAATAATTGATTTAAGAAAGGAAAAAGAATTTAATTTTAATTGACGGTGAAGAATAATACCACCTACATTTACTTGATCTGCTGGGAAATTTAGGAAGTGAATAAATTTGCAATTATTTCTACAAGAAATATTTTTTAGTAATTTTGAAGTGTTTCCCTATCCAGTGTACCAACTACCGACCCTAAGAAGAGAATCCGGCTCTACCGAAAACCAAACCCAACCTGAACCAGTAATTCTTTTTCGGGACACAAACCCTTCTTCAAAATCGGGCATGAAGAGATTTACTTCAATTCTTGGTCTACCTACTGGGCGCTTGCCCTCTGGTTTCCCTACAAGCAGTTACCCTGTCCCTCTTTCAGTGCCCATAATTCGTGCCACATGTCCTGCCAATCGCAGTCCATGACACTTAACTATTTTTATTATATGTGGTTTCCGATAAAGGTCATGTAGCTAAATGTTATGTCATTTTCATCTACATGCCTGTTCATCTCTCTTTGGTCCAAAGTTTTTCCTAAGAACTTTGTTCTCAAATACTCGTAATCTTTTCTCCTCCCTTTGAGTAAAACACGTCAGATTACCAGGTAAAATTAAATAGAGTGGGAATGCTAACACGGAGAGACTAACAAATCATTTCAAATGGAAAAACAATCTTCTAATATATAAAAATTAATGTTTGTTGTTTGTTCGTACTTTATGCGCGGCCATACCGTTGATACGATTGTGATGGGTCTTTGTGCAAAATGTTCAGGAGATTCCCGGGATGAGCATAGGCTATAAGAAAGTTCTGATACTCAACTTCTACACCCCTGAAATCACCATTAGTAGAGAAAAACGTCCCTTTTTTGACGCTTAAATGGCTTACGCTGCCTAAACCATAACAAATACACAACATTAATGTACACAGAATTGAATACCTCAAAAACCTCTACAAGAAAGTGCGCAACAGCATGTGTTTATCTCTTACAGATAACTCACAATAATCATTTCTGTCTTTCATTCATGCCGAAGATTCCTGTGCAAGCATAGCAGCGCATGGCGGGTATTCTTTTACGGATAACTCACAATAACGAATTTTGTCTTTTAGCTCATTTATGCCAAGAAGATCGAGAAAAGTAGATTCCCGGGCAACACCGGTAATTCAGCATGGGTAATCTTAAAGTAATTACGATATACATGTATAACTATTTTTCATTTTACTTATTCAACTAATCGTAAGAAGTACATTATTTTTTGTCTTTCAGCTCATTTATGCCAAGAAGATCGGGATGAGTAGATTCCCGGACAACACTAGGTAAACAGCACGGGTTATCTAAAAATAATTACGATATAAAATATTGCCTACACTTATTTAACGAAACAAAACACATTCATTTTCATATTTCAGTTCATTTATTTCAAGAAGATCGAGTTAAGTAGATTCTCGGGCAAGGCCGTTTAATCAGCACGGGGCATCTAAAAAATATAAATGTATAATTATTGTACCTTTGACTTATTCAACTAAACATAAAAACATTAATTTTCATTTATTTAGGCGTAGCAGCTCACGCCGGGTATTAGTTAGTCTAATATACAAAAATGCATGTTTATTTGTTTGATCGTGTTTTATGCGCTGCCATATCGATCATCCGATTGTAATGGGGCTTTTTGCAAAATGTTCAGGAGATTCCCGGGATGAACATAGGCTATAAGAGAGTTGTGTTACTCAACTACTATACCCCTAAAAATCACCATTAGTAGACAAAAACGTGAAAAAAGTCCCTTTTTTTACGCTTAAATGGCTCACGGTGCTTAAATCATAACAAATACACAGCATTAATGTGCATAAATTTTAATATCTCAAAAAACGTCTAGAGAAAGTCCGCCACAGTATACAATAGCCATTTTTGCCTTTCGTTAATGTCAAAAAGATCGGGATAAATTGATACCCGGGCAAGCATTGCAGCGCAAGGCGGGTATTCTGAAAATAACGAATTTTGTGTTTCAGTTCATTTATGCCAAGTACGTCGGGAAACGTAGATTCCCGGGCAACGCCGTGTAGTCAGCACGGGGTATCTAAAAAAGTAATTACGATAGACCTATGGCTTCACTGATTGCTTGAATATTAAATTTTGGAAGATGAAATTCTATATACTATTTGGAAAGGTAGTTTGGAAATATCATTAGTGTATTGATTGTTTTAGCTGCAGTAACGAAGAGAGCAAATTTATAATAATTTTTCTTTTTACTTATTCAACTAAACATAAAAACACAATTTTTGTTTTTCAGCTAATTCATGCCAAGAAGATCGGGATAAATAGATTCTTGGACAACGCCAGGTAATCAGCACGGGGTGTCTAAAAATAGTAACGATATAAATTTATAATTATTTTTCATTTTACTTATTCAACTAAAGCAAAGTACATTATCATTTATTTAGGCGTCCTTATACAACACTCATTCATGAATAAATATATGTTATCAAAATGCAATACCATTAATTATTAACAATTATATATAAATTAATTAGTGTATAATGCTGTTGTGTTATTATTTAATTGGAATATTAATGTTTTCTTTATGTAATTGTAATGTTATGTTTTTTTAGTGTATAATGCTATTGTGTTATTACTTAATTGTAATATTATTGTGTTTTTCTTTATGTAATTGTAATGTTAATGTTTTTAGTGTATAATGCTATTGTGTTATTATTTAATTGTAATATTATTATTGTGTTTTCTTTATGTAATTGTATGTTATTGCTATTGTGTTATTACTTAATTGTAATATTATTGTGTTTTCTTTATGTAATTGTAATGTTAATGTTTTTAGTGTATAATGCTATTGTGTTATTATTTAATGGTAATATTTTTATTGTGTTTTCTTTATGTGATTGTAATGTTATTGCTGTTTTTGTTTATTTTTCTTTACACTAGTACCAATTATTACTTTATTGTAACGGACTGTCAACAGCACGTACGGCTTACTGCCCGTGCGACCCATATTTGTAAATAATATTGTAAATATCTTACTTTTTGTCTAATAAAGTCCTACTACTACTACTATTTAGGCGTAGTAGCACGCGCCGGGAATTAGTAGGCCTACTATATATAATATTGTGTTGTGATTTTTCATAAGTAATGCCACGAGTGATTTCCAAATTCTGTAGATAAATTCACTCCTCACTTCGTGAGTCGTGAATTTATCGATAATTTGGAAATCACTCGAGGCATTTGTTAGGACTATTTAATGAATAAAATTAAGCTGTGTACTCAAAATTATTATTTAACTATAGTTATTTTAAAATATTTATATATTTAATATAAACGGCGACGCTTGAAAACAAATGAGAAACGATAGGTACGCTTCATCTGCTTCTTTTGTTTATCACTGCAACCAGATCATACTATTTATTGCCAAAGGAACGCAATATTGTAAGAATGCTCTCTAGTGGAGAAAAAATGAAATACATCAAACTGTATATTAATTCATTTCTGATGTCGTATGATGTAAATATGACAATTATATTTTTCTGGATTATTACCTGGGAAAAATACATTTAAGAAAGTGCAAACAGTGGTTTCTTTTTTTGGTGGTATAATCAATTGCTACAAATGTTTTTATATTAACTCCTGCAAGCGCTATGTGTTGACATCTATGCACTATATATACAATCTGGTAGCCGTATTTCTCATAGGCTCAGTCACTGCAAAATAATGGTCAGACCTGTTCAGAATATTAAAAAGGAGGAGCTTTCTTTAATATGGTAAATATAACACTGATAAATATTTCGTGAAACACGACTCTGATTGGTTGTAAAACAGAAATCATTGAAACGTGATTGGCCATTGACTCCTATTTGGGGCATGAGTTAAATAGTGATTTTAATGTGGCACATGGTTATCTTGGCTTAGTGGAATAGTTATAACTCCTCCGGGCTAAATAAAATAAATAAATAAATAAATACCAAATTTCTAATTTGTCCTTTTTTATAGTAGCTAATTTTTATTTTTGTGATACATACTAACTCCCGGGAACTACGTCAACTATTTTGGGAGAATATCTGTATTAATTACAAGTATACAAAGTTTCAAGTCGATCCAATTATTTTAAGTGGGTGAAAATCGCGTTGAAAGATTCAGTTACATAGATAGATAAAAGTCAAGCTAATATAAAGCGTGTAAAAATAAGCTCTCTTAATTTTACTCATTATTTCAGAAGAATAACGGTTAAAAATTTTGGCTGATATAAATGTGAGTGCAGCATTAATATTTTTAGTCTTTTTATTGTACATGTGTAACATACCTGGCAAGTATCTGGGAAAACATTTACATTCTTCGAGAGTGAGATTAGCTAAACAATCAAAGAGACAGTTTTTCTGAGTGAACTTTCTGAAGAATCTCAAATATTTCTCCGACGAAAAATAACAACTTCTTTGTTTAATATTGACTTGTCTTAGTGTATCTGATGCTCTGGTGAGTTGTGGAATTACTTTATAGTTGTATTTCCTCCTGTCATGGGGGTAAATCTGTATGGAAGAAATCTGGTATTTCTCCAGGTATATGGATGCTCATCTGTAAAGAAAGGTAATATGTTTAGGTTTTGTGACGACTAAATTAAAAAAAAATTATAAAATATATATTTGATTAAAAAATCCAGATGTAGATGTCATCTTGAATAATAATAATTGTCATTGTGGTATTTGTATTAGCTTAAATAAAACTTTATTTTCTACATATACCAAGATGAAAATTATTAATCTGCAGAATGAACAATACAATATATTCTTTTAATAATAGCCTTATCCAGATGCAGTTTGTTTTTCGAATTGTGCTATTTGCTCTAATTCCGCTACATTAATGTTTCAAATGTATCAATAGTTTTGTTATATTTAGGGTATTATATTTTTTCACTCAGAAATTATCCTATTAAAAAAGTAGTAGGATCTTTTGGTGATATTTGTGTATTATACAATGTTAATAAAATCCCAGATCACCAAATTAAAATTTAAAAAAGCTTTTTTTAAATTAGTTTCAATAGCGTAGCTGCCATTTTCAAGACTAATTATTGACTGAAGAAAAACAAATTGAAATAGGTAAACATAACAAATTTTTTTTTAAATTTTAATATGCGTTTTTATTTACTATGTATAATAGAAAGTATCCTGTTAAAAATCTGAAATTAGAGTTTCCTCAAGAATATACTGTACTAGAAAACGTATGATTTTAAAGATATGGTTACCTCTCGTAAGGTTATTAAATTGAATAGCCTCCCAGAACAGTAGATTTGTACGTGTAAGAAAGTCCTTCTTAACACCTTTTTCCATTTAAAAATAAATTTGGGGAAAAACGGTGGGTTACAATAGTGTTATGGGCGGCTATTCAATATTCCTCTATCATATAGACTCGTAGTTCGTTTTTTTTTCGGTGATTTATACGTCCGTCATTTTCCATTCGTCTTCTATCATTCCATGATATCGTGTATTTGCATAACATTAGACGAAAGTTGTTGTGTCTGTTACCGTAACCCAATCATTTGATTTCCTAATGAAAAATATTTAATTACTTTTAATGTTTCATTATTTTTATTTTTCATTTTCTAACTGATGGTTTGATGGAGAAAGAAATTGAGAAAGTTATAATATAATTGTCCACCGCTGTGGTCTCGAGGTAACATGCTGCCTTGTCAGGCAGCGGGCCCGGGTTCGATCCCCGGTCGGGGCAGTTTTTCTAGGTGAGGTTTCTATCGGGGTTTTTCCTCACCTGTAAGACAAATGTCAGGAAAACGATAAGGCCCAAACGGTCCCTGAAATCATATGGCCATCATCTTCATCATCATCATCACCGGTGTGGAAAGCAACGAGAAGCTACCACACCTACAATTCCCTAGTAAAGCTGCAGGCATAGCATGAAAGTGCTATGATTGGAGGGAAGGACCTGCCCTCGGGCAGAATTACTATGGATGGATAATATAATTATGTGGTTAAGAGAGTAGTGATGATTGTAGTGACAATGGCCGTGGTGATAAGAGTATTAATCACAGTGTAAGCAATGAAGAAGATTATATATCTGGAATAGTTGCTTTAGATTAATTCAGGTAAGATTGATTTGATTTAACATTGCATTATTCTCTTTCATTAAGATTTTAGAGTGACTGTACTTTTTCCTCTACATCTCTTCCATAGATCAGTAGTTTGGCTACACTAGAGCTAAAAGCCTTTAGCCCGTGCAGAATTAGTTTGGTGGTGTAGTACAGAGCAGATGGTCGTTCCTGCTTAAGTATGAGCGGAGTGAAGTAGGTGGGACGCGGCGCGGACGGCAGATAGTGATAGTTATCAACCAATCAACCATTACAGAAGGTTTATTTTTTCTGGACACGACCTTGATGTATCACTATTCTTCTCAGGAAGAATATTGAAGGTAGGTTTCGGCGTGCAATTATTGACAGTTCCCTTTGGTGGGAGACACCGAAAATGACAATGACAACAAGAAAACATATGTCAGTAACGCTGTGGCTGTGGCTACTCTTACTTTTCGAACTAAACTCCGAATATAGCAATCAAACAGCAAAGTTTGACAATTAGGGGGTTATCCAGAAGTAAAAATGTAGAAATTGTTATAGCGATGGAAATTTTGATTTTTTCCCAATGAATCTCAGTATATGCCTTTGAAACAAAATATTGAAAATTTTCTAAAAAAAAAGCAAAATCCGACCGTAATATCTGAAAGACAAAATTAAAAAATCGCTCTATAGATCACAATGTTTGTTTATTTGCAAAGAAACTGAATAAATATAGTCTGAATAACAAAAGAAAAACATTTCTTGAAACATCGAATTCTGGTCTTAAGTTCGACTTTCTGAGGAATGTGCTTTACCAACTTTTTCGATTATGAACTACGTCTTCAAATTTTCCTTCGTTTTCTATTACATTTCCATTTTATGTATATTTTTACATTTGTCCAGTCGAAATAAATAAAAATGTTAATACATCTTAATTTTAAATAAATATCCGTCAGTAGGGACTGCGTAAGTAGGTTGATTTTATGGTCCGAATTTCCTTGTTTGCGGAAAATATCTCTATTATTAATTCTTAAATTGAAGACTCACTAGTTTCTAGTGCCAGTTTTTAATGTGTCGGATAACAGTGAAAACCGATATATATTTTAGCTTCGGATTTCAGATACCGGGTGCGGCAGCATAACTTCCTTTTTTAAAATGTGCGCCATTTAGTCGGTTGATGTCGTAGCGGAGCGCTAGTGGTCTCGTTCGAGAGGGGGGACTATAAAGTTTTGTCCTGACACAGTTCAGTCGCCATCATGCGTTGGAACAGTGAGGAGCGTGCGTTTGCCATTGAGGCCTACTTTTCGAGCGGATGTTCTGTGATCGCAACCCGGCGCGCCTTTCGGAATCGCTTTAAATTAGCCCCGTTGGCCCCTGTCCCGGACCGGAAATCAATTGTTACGTGGGTCACTACGTTCAGACAAACTGCAAGTGCGACAAGACGAAGAACTGGAGTCCCTCGGCCGATTAGATCACCTGAGAACATTGAGGTAGTGAGAGCTTCAATGTTGCGATCACCACGGCGTTCTGCGCGCAAACATGCGTCTGCCCTTGGACTTTCCGATCGTTCTGTAAGGAGAATACTTCATGATGATCTTCATTTCCATCCATACAAGATGGCAATTGTGCAGGAACTTTCTGAACGTGACTTCAATTCTCGGAGGAACGCGTGTGAGGTTCTTCTGGAAGTCGTTCCTGAGGACGCTATTGTTTTTTTTTTAGTGATGAAGCCCATTTTCATTTGTGTGGATCCGTCAACAAACAAAACATGCGCTACTGGGCTGACACCAATCCTCGACAATTGCATCAAAGGCCTTTGCATTCACCTAAAGTCACAGTGTGGTGTGCAATTTCCTCAAGTGGAATTATTGGTCCCTGGTTCTTTGAGGAAAATGAAGTCACAGTGACAGTGAATTCGGACCGGTATGTAAACATGTTACAGGAATTTTTTTTCCCACGGCTAGATGAGTTGGACTTAGGGGACACTTGGTTCCAACAAGACGGTGCAACGGCACACACTTCAAGAGCATCGATGACTGTTTTGAGGGAACACTTCCCAGAGCGCCTTATCTCAATTAGGGGCGATTTGAAGTGGCCGGCCCGCTCTCCCGATTTGACCCCTTGTGATTTTTTTCTATGGGGTTATTTGAAATCCCGTGTTTATGTGAACCGTCCAAGGACCCTACAAGATTTGAAGACCAACATCCAGGAAGAAATTGCCAACATAACGCCTGCTATGCTGGCAGGAGTCATGACAAACGCCAGAAATTGGTTTACTCAGTGTATGGAGAATGGGGGACGTCACCTACCTGATTTGATCTTCAAAACTGAGTAAAACAAAACTTTATGTATGTGCCTATATTATAAAAAACGAATAAAAATTTTCTGATTCATATAATGCATTTTATTAAGTTTTAAAAAAAGGAAGTTATGCTGCCGCACCCTGTATATTCCCATTTCTAATGATCGAATTTAGCTGATATTGCAGCCATTAGAGAGATTTTTAAAATTTTCGTTATCGCTAATGGTGTGATTTTTCTGGTTAAGGAACTCAACTTTACGTTTGTAATTGGTTGCTGTATGCCGAGTTTAGTTCCGAAAAATTATTACCGCTTTAGTGTTAATGGAAACGTAGACACATACACATTTATTTTTGTCATGTTCGTTTTCGGTGTCTGCTAGGTAGGATC
The DNA here is from genome assembly GCA_030220185.1 of Diploptera punctata. Classification (NCBI taxonomy): domain Eukaryota; kingdom Metazoa; phylum Arthropoda; class Insecta; order Blattodea; family Blaberidae; genus Diploptera; species Diploptera punctata. Next base: position 23,861 of record JASPKZ010003722.1, on the reverse strand, counting down.
GTTGAAGATAAATATTTTTTTTTAATCTCTTATATGCGCATTATCTTAATTCCCTTCGAAATTCCATAAAAATCAAAGTATTTGAATAGCACATTTTCTTTGAATTTAATAATAAGTAAATATAAAATTTTATTTCACCAGCCTCGTGGTCTAGTGGTCAGAGCTATCGACTGCGGGTTCATGGGGTCACGGGTTCGAATTTCGGTCAGACCATAGGGAATTTTTCTTGAAGAGAATTATTCTGATGGTTGCCCATGGTCTGGATTCAGGTTACGTTTGGGTTTAAGGACTCTCCTGGTGTTTCATTGCTATCTTTCATCCATAGCATCGGGGTAACGTAATTTCGCCTTCCAGGCGCCCCAAGTTAACAAGTGGTTTACAATTCGGCCATGTCAGAAGAGGATAGCAAAGATGCCATGAAGAGAATTGGTGAAAACATAATTTTCATCTATACTATATCAGAGAAAAATTCCACTTGAACTATAAACAAACTTAATCCGTCTATTAGGGGAAACCAGGAACTACTTTTACCCGCCATATGAGTGATTGTCTATGGGAGTGTCAATGATAGAATTTTTTTTCTTAGGCTACATTGCATTTTACGGGAAATAAGACTGAATACAAGTTAAGATGTTATTAATAATCAGGGATTTCCTCCATTTCTTATTTATAACAAGGAGATAATTTAAGGCAAAAAATGTATATGAGCCAACCTATCAGTATCAGATAAGGCTGGATTCCTTGAAGTGGATCCTTCTCTTCTTCCGTATTTTCACTTCTGGTGTCTCCTGTATTGCATTAAGGGAGTCTAGTATGGTATCGTACGAATTACCAGAATTCCAGATTTTGTCCTCTTTCACCTCCACGTGGTGTTTGAACATTAGAATGTCTTCTCGATCTATTAATATCAAAATGTTCTCGGTTTCTTTGAAGAAATTGAAACCATATCTCGTCCAGAAACTAGTCTTTCTAAAGTTCGGCAAGTCGGAATCACTATTTCCAAAATGTAACAAATTATGATTTGATTAATAATTATTAATTATCGGAGGCGGTTTCTATTCAAAATAATAATGCATCTTACGAATCACGGCACTTCTTACGCAACATTCGCACTGAGTTTGAAGAACGGATATACGGCATTTACGCTTTTTCCCTAGTGTCGATATCCTTTATTTTCAATTTCATTACGAGCAGAATTTATGCTCCATGCTTGCACACCTGTGAATTCTGCTGTTATTTTCACTACATCCTGAATGGCTAATGTGGGATTTTTTTAACAAACGTTTTGATAAAATTGAAAATAATTTGTTTCTCACCGCTTTTCAAAGATGCTCCTTTTTGATGCTTAAAAAATTGTATAGGACAAGCAGCCATTTGTAACAATTGAAATTCCAATGTACTCTACATTACGCATGCATAAGAATTAAACAATGAAATGCTTATTAAAATGTAATTAGCCTATGTATTTTGAAATGTTCCCATGTAAGCGTATATATACATGTGGCTAGATATAACGGGGTGAATCATAATAAATATGGCTTATAGGTTTGATCGCCGTTGTATGATGGAAAATATTACCCTTTCAGGAAATATGAAATTACCTTTGGAAAGCGGTGATAGCAGAGCAAATTACAAAAATGGAAATAATATAAAACAGAACAGTGTAGAACTTACGTCATTAGTCAAAATGGCGTTGAATATGCAACAACAAATTACAATTGCTGCATGGGCAATAACTTATGCTAATGATTGTGAGACCGCAAGATGGGCAAGACGTGAGTTTAACGTAGCATTGGCAGCCCACGACTGTGGAGAAGTGGAGAAAACGACTGCTGGAATCGAGAAGGATGCAGAAAATCAAACTTCCTGGAAGGCGTCGCATTAGCACGGATGGAGAAACAACGAAGAGAATTGTGGAGGAGTTCGACGCTAGCCCAAAAAAAATCAACCCGCCCAAGCTGCACGTGAGCAGCGATTTTTGTTTTGTTCTATTGTTGTAATTTGAAGAATTCCCTTTTCAATGTATCATATTTCCTTTAATAATAATATTTTCGTCACAAAATGCGATCAAACGTATACCCATATTTCTGAATCACTCTGTACGTATTATATTATTGATAATCTTTTTTTATTGGAGTGTTAGAGGGCCAACTACATTTTCTTTTACACGCTTAAAGGTAAAACAGCTGTTCGACTAATGGAAATGCAGTTCATACATCTGGTTTGCTTACATTACAACTGGAACGTAGCTCGGAAGTGGTATAAAAGTTCACATTTACTTAATAATTCAATCGCTTTGTTTAATTATTACACGCTTCATATTAGCTTGATCTGTATCTGTCTATCTATGCAACGGAATCTTTCAACACGATTTTCACCCACTTAAAAACATTCGATTAACTTGAAACTTCGTATACTTGTAAAGGACAAATGACAATATAATAATTTCATAATTGATTTCTAAGATCCTGGCCAGGATCATCAGGACATCAAAGAAATAAAGACCGGTATAATAGGTTGCGAACTTATCGACTTTTTAGTCCATCGTTGTAAGAAATTAATAATATATCCTCTGGTAACTCAGTTGGTAGAGCGGTGGACTGTAGTGCTATATCATTTCAGTAATCCATAGGTCGCTGGTTCAAATCCGGCACGGAGGAATTGTTTAGAAGAGCATTAAGCAATTAAATTTTCATGGAATTCCGTTTTATGACAATCAATTAAACTAAAAATAAAAAAAATAATAATAGTTACAAAAACTAAAACAAGACGCTTTATTAGAAAACCAAACTAATAAATAAAAAAATAAATAATAGTTTTAAAAAACTAAAACAACACGCTTTATTTGAAAACCGAACTAAAAAATGAAAAATAATTTTAATTCCCAACACGCTTGGGACGAAATTAGAGTGTTCAACAAAAAATCATCTCTAACACATCTAGAATAAAACTAGGGTTATCTACAAAAACATAATTTCACCATCTAAAACGTGGCTTTTGCGTTTTCTTCTTGGAGACTTTATTTTTACCAATAGTATCTGTTTATTATCAGATATATTAATTGATACAGAGAACCACACGCTTTTGATGGTAAAATAATTTCTTATTGTAGATAACTCTAGTTTTATTCCAGATGTGTTGGATGTGATTTTCTTGTTTAGCACATTAAATTTATCCCAAGTGTGTTGGAAATTAAAATTATTTTTCATTTTTTAATTCGGTTTTATAATGAAGTTTGTTGTATTAGGTTTTTAAACTATTATTTATTATTATTGATATTCTTTTTTTTTTTTTTTTTTTTGCAAGCCGGTTTTATTCCATTCTTTCTATATGACCCCTCCAATATGTTCGTCTATCCATAATAAATTTGGTTATGTCTTGAATATGGCATTTGTCCCTAATTTCTGTGTCGTGTTTCCGTTTTGCATCCAAGGCTTGATCCTTGGGACTGCGAGCAATGTATAAGATACACCTTGAAGTGGGTTGCTAGCCCGTTTTCATGGCGGGTTTATTATTCGGGGGTTTCATCCCTAGGCCGATTGCCTTCACCCAGCTCCAGAGCTCAGCCTGCCCCGTTTTATTTCGGAGTTCTCTCTCCTAGATGGGTTGTCTTGCGGGACTAACGAACCCCATCCGCCCGTTTGTCAATCTACAAGGCAGTAGATGTAGAGTTGCCTCTTCCGTACCGAAGGACTCCTTCTCCGCTGTATCTGCCGTTGAGGTCTTCACCGTAACCCTGGCAAGGGACCCTCACAAGGTACTATCAGCTGGGCAAGCTGAACCAAGTTTTTTTTACGTTTTGTTACTCTTCCCCCTCACTATTTTTCAAATAGACAGTGAATGCACATCAAATACGTCTTCCTCCGAGGAGTGATTTTGGAAATAAACAGGATGAAAATCCTACAAATTAACTTGAAGAAGAAGAAGAAGAAGAAGATATTCTTTTTATTGGAGTGTTGGAGATCGAACTACGTTTTCTTTTACACGCTTAACGGTAAAACAGCTGTTCGACTAATGAAAATGCAGTCCGTACATCTATTTTGCTTACCTTACAACTGGAACGAGGTATAAAAGTTCACATTTACTTAATAACTCAATCGCTTTATTTAATTAATTACTCTCCTATTGTTTGACTTTTTTCAATCTAATTAAAACATTGTAGGTCTGTTATTTGCTTATTCGCTTATTATTTGTAAACGGTTCTAATATTATGAATTCATTACCTGAAATTTGGTCGTCATGTCACAGTAAGAATCATTTAATTTCAAGTAGACGTTCAGTCCACCATCTACTCCAATTTTGAAAGGTCTTAATGGCATGTTTTTGCGCTCTACACCTCCTTGTACTTCAAATCCTGTTTCTACATTCCAATCATAGCTTGAAGTGTTTGGAGCTCTGCTTATTAAATAATTGTCACTTCTGCAAGTTATTCGAAAAGAATTAGGAATACAAGTAGCAAAAAATATACCAAGTCTAGAACTTGCTGAAAAGACATGAAAAAAAGATAAAATAATATCTAACTAATACCATCCAAATTATAGTATAAGATGAAACCTAAAATGTAATGTTTCACATAATTAATTACACTGGTCAACATGAGTTTTGTCTCATGAGCACCTATAGTTGTACTTAATGCAGTTTATCGTGTTTTCAAATATGTATTCGGAATTCCTCCATCACCCACAGTTCTTTTTATTTCAATTCCAATGAATGGATTTAAATAATAATTTTTTAATAAACGGTTTTTCGTCCATTTGTCCATTGTAAAATAAAACCAAATGAGCTAACTCAAATGGTTTCAACTATGGAAAAGAGACATCAAGAAAAATGGAATCCTAATATGCTGGCCGATTATTGGTGGACCATCAATAGGGTTGCTCCACAGGCGAAATATAGCAGAAAATGGTAATTTCTTACTTTCTAGGTGAGTCCGAATATTCGAATATTGTGTAGTTACGAATGTAGAACATATTAAAGTGTTTGAAATTTAAATTCCTGTCTCTCGGAAACCTTGCGTGATGGAGAAGAACCAATATCATGTATGAATCCTGGAGAAAAAATATCAGAATCACATATGTTTCTTTCTGAGACAAAAATGTTTGTTTTGTTGCTCATTGTTATCGACTGAAATGATTTAACATTATTTTTTATCCAAATATGGCATTCTAACTCGGTCTGTTTTAAAGCAGGATTTTAAAGATATAAATCACAAAAATTAAAAATGCAAAAATGACTACTTATTAAAGACGCGTTTTCACCATGTGAATCCTCTATCCCCTGAAGAGAACCTGTCCGCTCCACCTTCATTAGCCAACCTTAAAATAATCCTTCGTCCAACAAATGATCATCTATTAGTTTGTAGTCTGAATTATCGAACTCGTTATGCAAATGTATTAGCTTTATACCAAAATACATTCATACTTGTCACCCGTACCTAAATAATATTTTGAATTCCTGTTTATAGTCTCACAAGAGTATCATATAAGCAAAAAAAAAAAAAAAAAATATATATATATATATACATGTTTTGCACAGAAAAAAATATAGGCTCATGGTAGAGTGTCAAAAGTATGGAATATACACCAAGACTTAAGAGGGACATTAAAATTAATAAAACATTAATAAAATCATCTTCATATGCTTAAATGGGGTTCGCTTAGACCATTTATCTCATTGAATGTTAGTATTCTTTCTTATTATTACATGGAGCCCCTCAAAATCCAACCTCAGTGGTCCACGTCCCGAGGGGTGGGCAACGGCAAGTACGGAATAGCCTATTGGGGTGATGTACGGTGGGGACTAGTTTCCCCATAACCGCTACGGTAGCCGAGAAGGCCCAATAGGAATCCCGAAAACTGGCAAATGAGGCTCTGGCTAGGTCCACCAAATGCGGGGTTGGCGAAGGGCTGACAACCCGTTCCATAAAAAATAATTGTTACGTTGCCGTGTAAAGAGAGATGAAGCCGGACCAGATCAACAGGCATAGACTTTGGTTAAGAAAAAGGACAATGATTTTGGCAACTTGGAACATACAAGGTTGGAATACTAAGAATAATGAAGTACGTAACGAGATTACAAAGAAGCGGATGGATATAGCAGTTCTGACAGAAACGAAAAGGAAAGGGAAAGGTCAAGAAACGATTGATTAATACATGCATGTATGCAGTGGGGTGGAAAATCGGAGAGAGCTAAAGGAGAGAGTATCAATTTTAATTAAGAAGAAATGGAAATCCTCAATAAAATAAATAGAAGAAATAGATGAAATATTTATAGTTATAGAAATAACAATGCATGGGAAAGAATTAGTAATAATAGGTACATATGCCTCACATATGCATCACAAGTAATAGAGGAACAATACTTTGAAAAATTTACTGGATTGGTAGAAAAGATTTCTCAAAAAGAAGGAATTAATAATTATGGAAGATTTGAATAGCAGAGTTGGAACGGGGACAGGTGACATAGTTGGTCCATATGGAGAAGATATTGAGAATGAAAATGGACAAAATTTAAAAGAAGAATGCAAAGTGAATGACCTAATTATTATAAATTTGAAGTTTGAACATCGGGACATCCATAGATATGCGTGGGAACAACGCACTAAAGATCTAAGATCCATAATTGATTATGTAATAGTGAGGAAACGGAGACATGTTCTAGTTCAAGATGTTAGAGTGAATCGAGGATCCGAATGAGGAACGGATTATTATATGCTGTCAACTAGGATAGTATGCCCTATAAACAGGCAAAAGGTAAATAAAGATCAAAATATAGAAACAGAAAATGAATTAGAAAAATGTAGATATAATCTACATTTACTACAAGATGAGAGTATTAAAAAACCTATATGGCCAACGCCTCACCGAAAAATTAAAATTTGATGAAAATTGGAACTCTGTCGTTATTTATGAACATTTGAAAAAATATATACATGAAGCAGCAAGACAAGCACTTCGTCTGGAAAATGATAAATACCATAAAAACCTTTGGGTGAATAAGGAAATACTTAATATCATAGCAGAAAAGAAAAATGCATATAAAATATTTAAGTTCCAAGAAAGATGAAGATTATCAAATTTATAACATACTTAAAAGAAAGGTTAAAGCAGAAGTCAGGAAACATAAAAAAAAAATGTGGAATAGGGTATGTGGAGAAATCGAGCATACAGTAGGCTATTCAAAGTCAACCCAAGCATGGAGGACAATTAAAAACATGCGAAATGATAATATGACAAAGAGTTTTAATTTAGTACCAATGAAAACTTTTCAGGAATATTTTAAAATGCTTTTAACAGAAACTAGGAGAGAATTTATAGCCTATGCTACACTGGATAATGGAAAGGATGACTTAATAGAATCTATAACAAAAGAGGAGGTAAGAAACGTGTTGAAAACAGCAAAAAATGGAAAAGCGGCAGGTCTAGGAGGAATAACCATGGAACTAATTAAATATGGTGGTTCAGGAATTACAAGAATTTTAACTAGACTTTTTAACCAAGTGATAGTAGGAGATCCTATTCCAGATGAGTGGAAGTTATTGTATATTAGTGCAATATACAAAAATAAAGGGAATAAAAGATATCCAGTAAACTATAGAGGGATCAATGTTATGGCGGCAATTAATAGAATGTTAAGTACAATTATTAAAATTAGATTGCAGGAACTAATACATAATAAAATATCAGAAGAACAAACAGGTCTCACAGCAGGTAAATCGTGCATGGATAATATATTTGTGATTAGGCAGATCTCAGAAAAAATGTTGGCTAAAGGAAAGGAAGTCCGTATGGCATTTATAGACCTGGAAAAGGCATATGACTCCGTACCCATGATCAAGCTTTGGGTGGCAGTGGAGAAGTTTGGAATACCACAATCTTTTATACATTTTATTAAAAGAATGTATGATTGTAAAGCAAGTATTAAGGTTGGAAATAAAGCATCCTCAGAATTTAATATAACAAAAGGATTAAGACAAGGATGCGGGATGACACCAACATTGTTCAAGATATATTTAGAATATGTATTAATGAAATGGAATAAGTCATGTAGGGGAATGGGAATCAACATTAATGGTCATTTACTGCACAATTTATTATTCGCTGATGACCAGATTATAATAGGACAAGATAAAGAAGATATAGAATATATGATTAGAAAGTTGGTAGATGCATTCGAGGTAGGTGGACTGAAGATAAATTATATTAAAACAGAATATATGGTAATCGGAGAAAATTCAGATGACCTACAAATAAATACTATGATAATTAAACGTGTTGAAGGTTATAAATATCTTGGATCTATAATAGATAAATCTGGTACTTGTGAAAAATATATTATTAACAGAGTAAATTGTGCAAGGAAGGCGATTAGATCCCTGAATGGTCTTTTATGGAACAGAAATTTGACCAGAAAAAAAAAAAGAGATTATACAGACAATAATAGAAAGTATACTCACATTTGGATCAGAAAGCTGGACAATAAATGGAAGGATGCAGAAAAGAATCTTGGCGACAGAAATGGATGGATTACGGAGAAGTATGAGAATATCCAGGCTACAGCATATTCGAAATACATATATCAGACAAGAAATGGATGCACAAGAAACTGTTATCGATAGGATAACAAAGTGCTCTACAGTGGTACACGTACAACGGATGTCGGAGGAACACTGGCCTAAACAGGTGTTGGATTGAATGGCAGAAGGAAGAGGGGGAGAAGTAGAAGAGCTTGGTATGAGGGAATATATGATGTCATGATGAAGAGGGGTATGGAAGATGGACAATGGGAAGATAGGAATCTCTGGAAAGCAGGAATCAAAGGCAAACTGCTGTAAAGTGGAAAGCCTGTATTAAGTATTAAGTATTATTACATGGAATGTTATTACATTTTGGACAAAAGAGAGATTTACAGACAGGCGATTGGAGAAGATTACATAACAGTGAGCTACATATTCTGTGTAGAAAACCAGTTACAATAAGAATAATGAAGCCACGTAGACTGCGATGGTCAGGGCATGCGGTACGAATGGAAAATGAAAGAGGGGCATGGAAGTTTACTGTGGGGAAACCGAAGGGAAAGATTTCAGGTGGTAGGTTAGTAATGAGTTGATAGAGCAACATTAACCATTATTTAGGGGAAGTACGAGATTGTACAGGAGATGATAGGAAAATATTATCTCAGGATAGGGATGCATGGAAAGCATATGTCAGAGGGCCATGAAGATACGTGATCGATAGTGCTAGTAAGTTTGTTAGAGGTTCAAATTTTTTAGGATATTTGAAACAAAATTTGCTGTATTTAGAAATCAGTAAAAGTGATTTCGTAAGTCCCATTTGAAATTTATGTTTGAACCTCAGATCTTAACATTATCTTAGCCTCTGTAATATTCTTTAAACTTTTATAGAAACATTTACGTATATGTTTGCCAGTACAGTAGAATATTAGGCGATTGGATGTCCTTATCATATTAGAAGACAGATTAGTATATAAATCACTCAATCTAATTCTATAAGCATAATTTGATTTCTTGATAAATTAGTGCGTTAATATACAGTGTTCTTCATTTATAACCTAACGGGCACACGGTGTTCTGCCTGTGCGCGATTGGGTGTGTCACAGCCGGCTCTGATCCTACATAAACTCCGCGCGTAATGCATGAATAAAAATCTTAACTCATAGAAGATGCTGGAAATGTCGTCTACCCTCAGCTGAACAGGCATTATATCGGGAAAATACATTTTGATTCACTTGTAGGACCACTGTAATGTTTCAGATTTCATTTCTAATATTTTGTTTTAGTTCTTCCAACGTATGATAATGTGTCTCGTAAGCTTTGTCTTTCAGTTTACCCCACAAGTAAAAATCAGACAACATTAGTTCAGGGGAGCGAGAGGGCCGTACATCAGCACTAATCACTCTATCTTGAAACACTTCCCTAATTTTATTCATGGACTCCTCTGCTATATGAGCAGTAGCAGAATCTTTAGTTTTTTGTTTAACACAAAACAAGTGGTTTCGAATTTCTTCACAATCTCGTGAATTGTAAATCTGGAAGGAGGCACTTCACCAAGGAACTTGTGAATGTCCTCTGTGCGAACACGGTTTGGTATTCACAATGAAAATAACTTTTACACACGGAAATGCGTTGCTCTAGATTCAATCGCCTGTTCATATTGCTGTACGATACAGTATTTCCGAGTGCTGCTGCTAGCAGATGCGCGTGCTCAAAGAGAACCGGTAGTGGGGGAATCTAGCAAGAGCTCGAGAGAAGAGAAACGCCGTGTGCCCATTAGGTTATAAATGAAGAACACTGTAGCAGATTTCATTAATATTGTAATATTTAAGTACATACACCGTGAACTTACAGATTCTTGTATACAATCATTGGATTCATTGCATTGAACGTACAGCAGTATCTCATATCTTGTTCGATAGTTGGTGTAACGAAAACGTAATCATTGTATACAAATCGAGCTTCTTTATATTTTATTGGGATCCAAGTCCAACCAAATATATCTTTACAGTCCAATCTTAGCTGAAACAATATAAAAAACCAAAAAATCCACAAATAGAAAACTGAATAAATATTTATTTCTTGATACTGGAAATTCACATATTCAAATAAAATGTTTATGCGCAGAATTTTTTAAATTATAAAAATTTAAATATTTTTTCCACTGAAATACATATTCAAAATATTCATATATATGAAAATCGTATAAAACTTTAAGTTTTATTTATGTTTATAAAAATGGGTTTTCATCAAGTAAACGTAATCAATTGATTACAAATTATTGTGGTATCAAAAAATTAAGAATTGTATAGGCCAATATGATTCCTCTTTCTGAAAAAGAGCTACATTTCTACATTAGTAGGCAGGGGTAACTTACACATGAGAACATCATTAAAAAAATTCTGGCCATTTTTCAACCGATAATTAGTAGAAAAATCGTATGATTTTGGAAAGAAATCGATGAAGGGCATTTAGATGCTACACATTCATAAAGGTACTAAAACGTAATTATTTCAATTTTCAACTATGTAGAAAAAAATTACTTTGAAAGAATAAAAAATAACATATTATAGCACTCAAAATTATTAAAAAAAAGAATACTGAACGGATAAAATTACTTCACAACGTTTTGCCAATAAATTTAAAACCCGAAAACATGTCATTTTTTTACTGTTGTATTACTAGGCTCGTAATCTGTGTAGAGACTTTATCGTGACTTAAATTTTGGCCTTTTATAACGCCCATCTAGAAAATTTTGTGCAAAAATATCTGTACCTTTCTGCACATTTCTCCAAAATATAAAACAGGCGTCATACTAATATAGGCCTACCAATATTTTTCCTATAGAGAATCTTAAAAATTATTTTTTATTCCTCGAAAGTTGCTCGACAATCCCTCTATAATTAAATCAGTTAAGATAAGTTCTGAAAAATGCCTCTGAATATTGTGCTATTTCGGTCTGATTCGCAATCGGAAGGGAAAGGCCGACATGATGCGGACTGAAATAGCCCAATTTTTTAGAGTTTTTTAGGTGCTTAGTTGTTCATTTGAACATTTACTGTGGTGCTATTGTTGGTAATATGAATGACATAATATTGCGAAATCTACAGCGAATCGTGCACAAAATTTATATTTTTTTTTCACAAACTGTCCATGATAGATAGGCACCATAAATGGCTACAATTTAAGTACCGAAGAAAGTATCTACAACGATTACGTGTCTAGTAATGCATTGCTGAAAAATTACACTTTTTTGTTGTTTTTAATTTGTTTTGGTAAATTTAATGGGGATGTATCTCTTTCAGAACTAATTTCTTTAATTCACTGGTTTCGATATAAACCTATCAAAAACGGTACAAATGGTATTCAGAAAGAGTGGTCGACTGGTAGATGGCGACCACATACAACTGGAGGGCAACCCGTTGCAAATCACAAACGCCTTTAAATATCTAGGAGTAACACTCCAAACAACAGCAAAATTCTTCAGAATTCATACGAAAGAGAGAGCGGCAGCTGCTATAGTTACCATATACGATTTAGAAAACATCACGAAACTGTAACTTGCAACAGCCATGACACTTTTTGAGGCCAAAATACTTCCCTTCTTAACATATGGAATAGAAATTATTTTGACTGACCTTAGTCACGGAGACTTAAACACCTTAGAAAAAGTGAAAGCAAGATTCCTAAAAGCAGCAATGAGGATCTCGAAATTTGCTCCATTTAGACTTGCATATGAATCAGCACGGGAAACTTTCCTCGTGGAAGATCTACGCACAAAATTCCTGTTACCAGCTACTAAACAGGAAACTGCATTGAAGAAAACAAGACAAAAGAAATGCCAGACGATTTTTACGCAACAGATGCAATGATCAATCGAGACTGGACTGGACCAAACAACAAGATACGCAGTGCAATAATAAGACTGACAATGCATGGATATCAGCAAAAACTCTGCAAACATTCAAACTATCATGAACCTTCAAGGGACTGCGTGTGTAAGCTCTGTGATAAACCGTGTGAAAGATATAATTTCAGTGTCTGTTTAAAGAGAACACAATCGTTGCTGGTATACATCAGAGACATAAACTAATCCACTTTTGTGCGCGCTTTTCCTACTATTAGTCTTCTTGAGCGCTATAACGTGCTAGGGTTGTTTTTCAATTTTTTACAGCTGAGAAGTTTTAAAAGCATTTTTGACATTGTTATGATTTTTTTTGTAACTAATTACCACGCGCCGATTTTTTCGAAACATATGCATTGAATTACAAACATTATTCTGTTAATTATCACGTTGAAAAAGTGGCGAAGAATATTTTTTATAAAATGTTTTAATTACCCAGGCCTATAACATAACAAGAAAATACATACACCTACGTTTTGCGTTTATTTTTATTTTATAAGTGTATTTTTTAATTTTGAGAAATAAATCATAATATTTTTATCCAAAGTATATGGTGGGCCAATTTGTAGATAACATTCATTCTTAAGTACATTAAAGTGAATAATCTCTCTTAAATTTTCGAATAATTAAATCTGAAATTCTGGATCATTATTAGGTTTCTGTGGTGTATACAAGGCTAACCTGATTTTTAATTCTTTAAATGTATATTTAACACACTGCATTTTCCTTAAATTTTATTTTTGGTGAAAGTGACTAAGTATAATGCTCGAATTAGCACGTAAAATCAGTTGTTCATTTTTTTTATATGTCACTAAAAATAAATCGCACTGAATCCAGAAACCATAAAATTTGATTTTTCTGTTATTAATTAAATGAAACAATAAAACTAATCATATAGAACGTTAGGAACAGTGTCTTTTTAGCAAATTTTCAATATGTAGAAACAATTTTCCAAATCGTAGACCTTTTCCTAGAGTTTGTCGTATTTTGTTTCCGTCTTTGATCCGAGGCTTGATCCTTGGGACTGCTAGCAATGTATATATAAAAATTCCTTAAAGTAAATAAATAAGCAAGAATAAAACTTTCCCAAGAAATTTGAGGCCAACCGGAACCTTTGTATAAGATACAACTTGAAGTGGGTTGCTAGCATATACAATACGATAGTTTGACCAGTTATCGTATATGGAGCAGAAACTAGGGCTTATAGAACAAAAACTAAACAAATAATAAGCACACATGAGATGAAGATCTTGAGAACTATTCAGAGGAAAACATTATTTGATAAAATACACAACACAAAAATTAGGGGACAAATGTCATATTCAAGACATAACTAAATTTATTATTGATAGACGAAAATATTGGAAGGGTCATATAGAAAGAATGGAAGACAACTTACTTGCAAAGAGCTAAAGAAGATAGAGAAAAGGACGGGAGAAGAACAAGAGCAAGACCAACCAAGAGATGGATACATATCCAATACGACTTCCTCCGAGTAGTGATTTTGGAAATAAACAGCGTGAAAATCCTACAAATTATGATTAAGAAGAAGAAGAAGAAGGCAAACAATTTTAATGTATATCCGAATTACGATATTAATGGAAATAGATACAAAAAAAAGTAACAAAATTGTGGAGCAAAACTGACGAACTAAATATTTTACGTATTATTTTGTTTCATTTTTTTTTTTTTTTCCAAAATTCAAATTTTCTTAATCCTGTAAATTCTAAAATGCAATTTTACAAAAATGATATAATTACTGATTCACGTATAGAGTAAATAAACACTTTGGAATAACTTACTCACCTTTTTCCAGGAAGTTGAGACGAGCGTAATAAGATGCATCGTCCTGGGCTGTATCTATTAGATAATCTCCGCAAAATGCTTTAACCAATTTCGAATTAGAGTCAAATGATTCACTCCTGTAAAATTATATATTTATATTATAAGTCTTATATTTAATATATTTGTAAACATTTTAAAATACCCTCGAACTTAATTGAGAGAAGTTTCAACTTCATTTTTCATATTACATGATTCCCATATTCGGCCATCTTCACCAATCTTTTTAATGACATGCGTATTAGATTATACAAATGTAACATGTGTTTAAGTTTAGAAAACAATACTTACGTCTCATTAAGTAATTGGCTCGCATGCTGTTTCGTTAGAACAGAAGGTGGACATACTGTGACTGCTGGAAAAGGTATTTCATCAATTTCAGCCACTCTGGAATCTACTGTCAAAATGACTGGACTCTCTTCCCATTTTCTGTAGACATTATTTATAAAATATGTTGCAGATAGAACAGCAGCAGCAAATGCTAGCCCCCACAGTAATCTGAGTGATGGAAAATATACATTAGGTTAATTACATGTTTGTCATATGCATAGTCATATGTATTTTCATTTTATGTATAAGATAACAAAATATACGCCTAATATTAACGAACTCTTTTATTTATGGAATGTGTATTTGGGATCTCTCTTTCACTAAGGTCCTCCGCCGCCGGTTCCAATCTTCAGCCAACTCCTATATCTGATATCCATTTTCTTAATATCGATTCGAATATTATCCTTCCACATCTTTACCCAATGGACTTTCCCCCAATGAGTTTACATTTGTAATTGTTAAAGCATTAATTTAATATTTTGAAACCATTTACACTCTTACATGACCTGATACATAATCTCAAATATCCTAGACGTAGTCCTAATAATTGACAATATTAGGCAAGGGATATAAAGTGAAAATCTCCTGTTGTGATACATTCTCCATTATCATCCCTTACTGGTCAGAATATTCGTCTTGCAGTCCTTTTAGTCTCGAATACTTCTTTCCATTTTTTAGAAGGCCTAATATAATACACCTTTTTCCACACCCATAGAATACTACAAGCAAGTTTATTGTTTTATAAATTTTAGTCTTTAGATAAGCTGAGAACACAGAAGGCATTGAACTCAATAGTAAAATATTGATTTCCTACATTATGTTGTTATTGTTTTATATGATTTTTTATCCATTAGCAATGTTCATAGGTGAAGCATACAGAGAAGGAATGAGGGCAGGCAATATAGTAGTCATACATGTACAGGTGATGCTCTTAGAAGTTGGACCGTTGACCTCCACAAATAGATATCCAATTAAAAAAAAAGCGTTAGTAACAGTCAACTAATTTGGTGTTCACTTGATGAAAATCCATTCCATTAACTAAGTTTGACCTTTCACCTTATCAGGTTCTATTTACATGCTACACGCCAGCCTTGATGCAATTAAGACAATAAATAAAACCGTGATCGTTTTATGATTTGCATATATAATATAATAAAAAGTTCAATACTATAAACAATTACCAATAAATAACAATTATGATTATACAGTTATAGATAACTCGATCAAGCAATGTTTTTATAGAAAGCTATTAAAAAACGTTTTTCCTCTTCCAAAGATATAAATAACTGTTTTTTAATGGCGTATATAATTAAATATATCCAAACTTTTAAGTACGTTACATGTAAATGTAGCTTTTAAAATGGATAAATTCTTACAAAAAAAGTAAAAAAACTAAGATAAAAAAAGGAACAGTAGGCAGGTACATAGTTTAGTGTGTGGCGCATGTGACAACATTTATGAAGGTAGAACGTTTAATTCTCGCATATTCTATTTTATAGCAATTCTGTCCGAGAGCAGGTCTTTCACTGTAATAATAGAATTTTGATGCTATGCTTTGCAGCTTTACTAAGGAATTATGGGTGTGAAGCTTCCCGTTGCTTTCCACACCGGTGAGGGATGATGATGATTATTATAAGAATGATGATGATGGCCGGATGATTTTCTGGGACGATTGGGCCGTAAACGTCCTGATATTTGTCTTAAAGGCGAGAAAAAATCCCGAAGAAAACCTCATCCAGGAGCTTGTCCCGACTGGGAATCTAGCATAATAGGCCCTATATACTTCTATCTATGCTAAACACACAATTGAATTTGTATTCATTATTTCAATCCAGACTGTAAAGTGATACTACATGTTTGTAGTAAAGGGAAAAAAACTAAATCTAGAAAATGTAGAAATGAATCAATTGAGAAATGAGGAAAGCTGTTGAATTGCCAATTGGATCTGATTGGTTCGCCTCTGTTAAATTACGGTAATTTTATGTAATTTGTTTCATATGTGCCCTATTATTATTTACTATTGTCTACTTTTGTTTATAGAGTACTGCTTGGTTACGTCTGTTTACATATTTGTTGATTTAGAGAGATTTTATCATTAATGTATGCTATTCATCTGATGAAGGTGCAGAGTACCGCAACTGCTGTTAACGATAGTTTAATAATGGTATATTACGATGCGAGGTTGGGAAGTTGTTTTTACAGAATTGAGGAAAATGTTTAAAAACCGATATTGTCGTTCATTATTTTTTGCGCGATAGGTTTTCAAAATAATAGATAATAGTAAAATAATACGTTTGTTGGAAATATTTGCGAGGATTATAAACAATTGATTAACGTTAACAGTGTGGGCAATGTTTTAGTTGAAACTACACGAGGCCGTGAGACCTAATAGATATAAATGGCTGCAAGTACGTATTTATTGTTTTATATCGTTTCAAATAAAGTTCACTCCATTTCAAATACAGTGATTTGTTTCGTATAATGTATATTAACACTAACTTCTGGATATTTTTTTGTACATACATTGTACTTAATATATATAAACATTAGTGGTTTTACTTCCCACATGTGGTTTGTAATATGTAATATTACAGTATAGTTATTTCATTAAATTATAGTTATTTAGGTTAGCTACGCTGAAATGTAGGAAGTTAAACTTTCAATCATGGTCGCCATTGCTGTAAGTACGACAAAATACACTACCGCGCAAAAAATAACCATTTATGAAAAATCATTCTACTCCAATCCCGCACATTATCCTCTCAACTTATACGTGCTTCTATGTGTAACATACCACTCGGGTCTGACAGTGGCACAACCTGGAGTACTCGCACAATTTTCAGACCACATAGGACACGAAGGGCTTCACAGAATGAGTGATCAGCTCAATGTCTGGGTCTCCTCCAATACAACACTACATTAAGACGAAACACACGATTCACACACACATTCATACTAAACATGGCGAATATGATTATGATGATGGCCACATGATGTTCGGGGAATTTTTTAACTTTAAACTTTCCAGACATTTGTCTTATAAGTGAGGAAAAAACACAGGAAACTTGTTCCGATTGGGGATCAATCCTGGGCCCGCCGCAGCAAGACCACCATGGTAGACTATATATGAAAATATAAAAAAATACAATGTTTTTTCTATTATCTTAATGTGATAGTTATAAAATGTCATATGCTTAATAATAATACTGATAATAATAATAATAATAATAATAATAATAATAATAATAATAATAATAATAATGATCTTGAACAAGATTTTTGGGCTGTCGGCCGTGGTCGTGAGGCTTGTAGTTCCCCGACGTTTCGCCAGGGACTGCGTCTGGCATCCTCAAGGGTTGTCTTGTGACTGGCAGTTCTGTCTAGGAGTAGAATTGAAAGCGCAGAGATATTTCTGTCGCCTTCAGACTGTTTTAGGGTCTTATGGTTGCACTCTTCAGCCCAGTTTCTTTAAAGAATATCGAAGGAAATTAATGAATTCTGTCGTTTAATTAGTGCTTCTAAGCCTCAGATAGAATATCCCATCCGCCTAGGTGTCAGTTCGCCTTTGTGGGAGAGTCTAGGATAGGGAAGCGCGGCGATAAAGCTTCTCTGGTCTTTCTGCCGCTGGTTCGCTGATGATGATGATGATGATGCCATGCCAAGAGTAAAACCGCGAATGCAGCCCGCGAGACGAGGACGGCCCGACCACGCCCCCAGAGTCCCCATCCTCCAACGAGGAACGACCATTCTCGGGCTAAGCTGATCATTGGTTAACATGAATTTAGAATTTGGAAAATAGAGTTAATTAGAAATAATAATATATAATATATATATAAATTAAAATTGAAGTCAATTAAATTTATTTATAATTAAAATTAGGGGAATTAAGTTTACTGGTGGAAACTAGGAATCCACTCCGGCATTTGCCTTTGCGCTAAGGGAAACCACCGAAAACCTTAGCAGAGTGGTTTGAAGTTATGGAAATGTATAGTTAAATTTTGAAAAATAATTTAGAAAAGTAATTTAATTGATTGATTTAGTGTGAATTGTCGAAAGTATCAGCTTCTTCGGTTCTTTGGTGCGTAGCCGGCGAAGTCACCTTTGATGTCTTGATTTAGTAAATTAAATCATTAATTTCGTCTTCATCAGTTATGGTGATGGTGATGATATTTAAATCGTGATTTTCACAATCCATTGCGATCTTCCATGGTATTAATTTTGGATTTCCATCCAGCTCGGATTGTATGTACTCAATAATATTATTGAGGGCATGTGAGCCTTTTGTTTGGGTTCTTTTCTCCCATTTTGTAGGAACTGCAGCAGTCTAAAGTGCTGACGTTGACTTCTTTTATCGCTTGCGCTGCAGTCTGAGTGCAGGCGTCGGCGTATTTAATTTCGTGCTGGGGTTCGAACCCGCACAGGTCCTCGGATTGAGAGGCCTTTTATTTCCATGTCCTACGTGGCGCGGATTTTTTCTTTTTATTTGTCCTTTTAGAGGAATTAGTTTCAGGCAGATGTGCCACTGGTGGCTCAACTCCGGCTGTAATACTTGTCACAATCAGGTTTGGGTTTGGAATTTCAGCTTGAGGAGCGTCTGGCTCTACTCTTACTGTAGTATTTTGTCTCA
Organism: Diploptera punctata; assembly: GCA_030220185.1. NCBI lineage: Eukaryota > Metazoa > Arthropoda > Insecta > Blattodea > Blaberidae > Diploptera > Diploptera punctata. The sequence goes on along the minus strand of JASPKZ010003722.1, from coordinate 4,646 downwards.
GCTCGGCAGGAGCGGACTCTACTGGGACCGGCTGAGACTTTGTTTTAAGTTTCGCTTCGCGTCTGTATAGCTCTGCTTTCACTTTGTAAAAGCAGAGTCTTGTTCAGTTTGAGGACTTCGCAGGCTATGGGTCCATCTACCAGGACTGCCAAGAACATTGGCAGCGGGCCCTCGGTCTTTCCGGAGGTCATATTGACTACCGAAAGTGCCTCAAACCCGAGACCTATTAGGTCGTCCTGGATCTCGGATGGATCCACTGAGGGGTCTATGCCTTTGATGACAATTTTGAATGTCTCTTTGGCTTTTGTTTACCACTTCGCGATGTGGTATTTTACGCTGCAGCAGCAGCTGTTTGTATCTGTTATAGACCTGCATTGAAGCAGGCCTGATCCTGGTTCCTAGTCTAGTGACTTCGCAAGTGAATGCGTTAGACTCGTGTTTGAATTCTCCATTCACAGCTGCCATTTGCGACGAGTATTCCCGTCGAATTAGCAGGGAAGGGGGTTTTATGCTTAAGCGCTGGTTCTCCGTCTCAGGACCACCGAGGGTCCCTCCATTATTACGTGGTAAGTCCTCCGGAGGTAGAGTGATGATCATGTCGGAACCTGTTTTGTCGGCAGGCGCTGCTGTCGTATTGATAGCCGAGCATTTGGTGCTTTTTCGCGTTCTGGTCGCGATTGGGGGCGTCGCTGTGGGATCGCCTGCTTTTTTGCTGCCCTTTGGCATGTTGAAGGGTCCTTGTCGGATGGGAGAAGAATTGGTCCACCGGTAAGGAGTTGCCCTGTCAAACGCCGTGGGATATCGGCCCAGCTAGGGGCTGAGGGGATAGGCGGCCTACTGCCTGGGGTATGAGAACTACCAGGGTAGCGGGCAGGTTAGGACCCTCGGCCGTCAGACCGGTTTTGCTCTTTGCCGCGCAAGGCGCGGGCTTTGGTAACGGGAGTCACGTCTCTAGCCGGTGCTGATGAGGCGACGATCGCTGCGAGGAACGCTGCTGCCGTAGAGCCTCTTCTTCACCGCTGCCAGGAGATCCTTCTTCTTCCTCTCTCTGCTACTAGCTCCGCTCCCGCCGCCGCCCTGCAGTTCTGTCCACTGTCTGTCATATTTTTACGTTCACCGCGATGTGTTCGTAAGTTATATCTGCCTTCTGATTGGTCAGCGGTAGGGATTTCTATTGCTCCAATGAGATTGCGGTTTGATGGTTTAGTCGACTGTACTTGTAGAGGTTTGCATTTCTACGTTTTTTAGAACCGGTATCCATACTTTGTTGACTTTTAATGATTATTCTATTCTATTGAATATTTCGATGGCTTTTCGTTGTAGACGGGTGAAATAGTGTGTGCAGTTAGGTAATATGTCTGTATTCTGGTATTGTACTCTGTGGCCATCAAGTAAAGAATGTTCTGCTACTGCCGACTTATTCATTGTTTAAGATGACTGTATTTTTCATGCTCCTTAAGTCTGGTTGCGATGCTGCGTTTGGTGGTGCCTATATATACTTTTCCACTATGGCATGGTATCCTGTATATGCCTGCTCTCTGATGGGGATGGAGTTAATCCTTTATAGGTCTGAGAAGGTTCTTGATTTTCTTGGTAGGCATGTATATTGTCTTTGTGTCTTCTTTCCTGAGTAGTTTTCCAATGCGGTCCGTTACATTCTTAATGAACGATAAAAATGCCCTGGTTGAAGTTTTTATCTGATTCCTTGCTGCTGTTGCTGTATCGTCTGGGATGATGGCTCGGTTGATTTCTTTTCTGGTGTATCAATTGGCTGTGAACACCGATGGAGGTGAAGTTCCATTTTTAATAAATCCGGATGGCAAAGTTTCTTGGCTCGATCTGTCAATGATTTGATGATTCCAAACTTTTGTTTAGGGTGATGTTTCGAGGAAAGTAGGAAGAAAACTAGGCACAGAACACAAACCTCAGCACAGAATGTACAAAGTAGAGATTATTAACTCAATTGGTGAGAAATCATGGTTCATATTTGCTGTCCAAGGGGGATTATTTTCATTGATGATAATTTTTCCATAAACCTTAATTTGTCGGGTCACTTCTTAGCATAATCAGTAAAGGCAATAAATATAAGCTTGAAGATTGTGGATTAGAGTACTTATGGGTTCAGGCGTTTTAAACTGGCCTACACCTTTTGGCGACACAATGACCCTGGATCAAATTCATCCTCTAACATAAATAAGTACCAGACGTATGTTCAGGTGCTAAAGCTGGCCATCGGGCAGGGCTGACAACCCGGAAGACATTTCGTGACGATTTTCTGGAAAGTTAGGGGCCTGAATCTAGTACTAACCTAAGGACCACCTAAGGCCTATAGTGAAATCACCTAACATACCTTTCATTTTTCCACCATCTTTCAGCTGTAGTAGGAACAACGTGTACTAAGTTCCTCAAAAAATGAGTTTTAGCAAAAAAAAGTTTGAAAAGCATTTGTATTTGTTTATGTTTACATACCTTACAGAAACATGATTATTGCTTTCTCCTATGTATTTGAGACCATGCATGTTACTTTTTTCACAAAATTTTCTAAAACCGTTGTAAGAATTGCAATGACACGTGCAACATCTGCTTTTGGCTTCATTATCCACAGGGTTATTTGGCATATCTGAAAAATAAATCAGATTATAACAAATATCTGATATGGAATTTAGGTTTAAAACATTTTGTTTATATATATTCACAGTTCTAACTCTAGATATTTATCAGTTCCTTTCACATTTATCATAAGTAATGCCACGAGTGATTTCCAAATTATCGATAAATTCACGACTCACGAAGTGAGGAGTGAATTTATCTAGAGAATTTGGAAATCAAGAGTGGCATTGTTAGAACTATTTAACGAATAAAATTAAGCTTTTACTCACAAATCATTATTTAACTGTAGTTATTTTAAAATATTTATATATCTAATGTAAACGGCGATGTTTGAAAACAAATGAGAAACGATAGGTACGCTTCATCTGCTTCTTTTGTTTATCACTGCAACTAGATCATACTATTTCAGAATATTAAAAAGGAGGAGCTTTCTTTAATATGGTAATTATAACACTGATAAATATTTCGTGAAACACGACTCTGATTGGTTGTAAACAGAAATCATTGAAACGTGATTGGTCATTGACTCCCATTTGGGGCATGAGTTAAATAGTTCCTTAAACATATCTTCAACACTATCGCATGCCAATGGATTATTATTAAACATTAAAGTACATCTTTAACTAAAGTAAATTAATAATTTAATACTCTAATAGTATCTTACAATGCGAGGTAGGAAGCGGTTTTTACAGAAGTGAGGAAATTATTAAAAACCGAGCGATAGCTATGTTTTTAATTTCCGAGATTCTGTAAAAAAAACTTCACAATGAGTGATGTACATTATGTTTTGCACGATGGTGTTTTCAAAATAATATCTTTGTTGGAAAATATTTGCGTTCATTATATACAACTGACTGACGTTTGTAGTCTGAAAAATGTATATTCGGTAAATGCTGAAAATAATTTAGTTGAGACTAAAGCAGACAGACACCAATCGGGCATAAAATGACGGCAAAAACGAATTTATTTTGTATTGTTTCAAATAAATTCATTTAATTTAAAATGCAGTGATATGTTTCGTATATTAACACTACCTTTGGATATATTGTTGTATATACGTTGCACATATTTTACATAAGGGGCAGTGGTTTTACTTCCCGCCCTAGGTAGGTAATTTGTAATACTACAGTATAGTTATTTATATGTTGGCAACCCCGAGATTTAAGAAATTGAACTTTCAATCATTCCTCTTAAGTACGGCAGAACGCGCTATCGTAAAAAAAAAATTTTTTTGCATACAATTTAACATGGAATAGAATCTAAATATTTATTGTAAATTTATTTATCGAATAAAAATAACATCTGTATAATTAAAATATATATTAAAGACATTTAATAGATTCCGATTGAGGGTCTTTCCACTTTTCAGCGGTTGCCCTTTTACCAGCCGGCTGCTGGTCCTTCACATCCACATGTGTCAATCACAGAGGTAGATGATAACAGCAGTGTAGGGGTGACATGTGGTTAGCATGGCGAGTCCCCAGCCGTTATAGATGGTTCCTCAACCTGGAGCCGCTACTTTGTAGCTACCCAATTGCCTCATGATGCTGGGTGGGCACCGGTCCCTACTGGCCGAAATACCATGAGAAAATTTCTTCCCCCATGGAGACTCGAACCAGCGTAAGTCCCGTAGCTCTGCGCCAAGGCTTTATACCTTAATCGCTCGGCTACGGCGCGAGACCATTTAATAGACTATTTAACTCATGCCCCAAATGGAAGTCAATGACCAATCACGTTTCAATGATTTCTGTTTTACAACCAATCAGAGTTGTGTTTCACGAAATATTTATCAGTGTTATAATTACCATATTAAAGAAAGCTCTCCTTTTTAATATTCTGAACAGTTAAACAAAAGAAGCAGATGAAGCGTACCTATCGTTTCTCATTTGTTTTCAAACATCGCCGTTTACATTAAATATATACATATTTTAAAATAACTATAGTCAAATATTGATTTGTGAGTAAACAGCTTAATTTTATTCGTTAAATAGTCCTAACAAATGCCACTCTTGATTTCCAAATTCTCTAGATAAATT
>JASPKZ010003721.1:0-45111 GCA_030220185.1 Diploptera punctata | reverse complement strand
TTAAATGGCCTACTCTGCCTAAACCATAACAAATACACAAAATCAATGTACACAGAATTGAATATCACAAAAAGTTCTACAAAAAAGTTCACGGCAGCATATGTTTATCTCTTACGGATAACTCACAATAATCATTTTTGTCTTTCGTTGATGCCAAGAAGATCGAAACAAGTAAGTACATTCCTGTGCAAGCATAGCAGCACATGTCGGTTATTCTTTTACGGATAACTCACAGTAACGAATTTTGTCTTTTAGCTCATTTATGCCAAGAAGATTGGGATGAGTAGATTCCCGGACAACGTCGGTAAACAGCATGGGGTATGTGAAAATAATTACGATATAAATTTTATTCTCATTTATTTAACAAATCATAAAACACATTAATTTTCGTATTTCAACTCATTTATGTCAAGAAGATCGGGATATGTAGATTCCCGGGCAACACACGGGGTAGGCCTATCTAAAAATATATATTTATAATTATTTTCCTTCTACTTATTCCACTAAACATAAAAGCATATTGATTTTCATTTATTTAGGCGTAGCAGCGCACGCCGTAAATAATATAGTAATAATAATAATAATAATAATAATAATAATAATATCTTTAGTTTACCTGGCAGGGTTAAGATCTTAAAGCCATGTCTACCACTCGACCAGGTTAGATAAAAAAATACAAAATTGACTGTTACATCTAAATTACAATAAACAAAATTATAAGGCAGTAGTTACTAAATTTTAACAACTCGCGGCTCCGTTTTCCTAATAAGAATTATCTTGCACTCACATTAGTATAATGTTTATGTAAATGAGACCGAACTTAAATCCTGATATAAAAGTAACATGTGTAACTTTTTCTTCTATAGGATGTTAAAATTTATCATTTCGGTCTTAAGAATATCCCTCTTGTAGACAAATTCATCCATCAACATTTTTATTCATGATTTTTTAATAGCTTACTTCTCTTGCCTGGAGATGTTCTCGCACCTGATCTACCCATGTTAATCTTGGTCTTCCAATGTTATCTTCTTATTGTTTTATTCGCATATTCATTGTATTTTTTGGCAATTTCTCTAATGCCAATCGCTTAACATATCCGATCAATTGAATAGCTTATTAATTAATAAATAGTGTCAGATTTAACACTTTACCTCATAATTGTAGACTTCTCGAAGACTAGTTTCGATATTTCTTTGTATAATTATGAATTCTATCTAACTCATTTGGACAGAACAAAACTGATACAAAGAAGTATCAAACTAGTCTTCGAGAAGTCTACAATTATGAGGTGAAGTGTTAAATCAAACTCTATTCATCAATAAAATAAATTTCATACTGCCATTTCCTTTGGATATCAATGATAACTGAATAGCTGTTGTCCACCGCTGTGGTCTCGAGGCAGCGTGCTGCCATGTCACGCAGCGGGCCCGGGTTCCATTCCCGGTCGAGGCAGGCTCCTGGGTGAGGTTTTTTCGGGGTTTTTCCTCACCTGTAAGACAAATGTCAGGCAGCTTAGGACCCAACGATCCCCGAAAATCATCCGGGGTCGCTGGAGTGGAAGGTAGGGACTCTACCGACTACGCCACGGCGACGGAAACCTATAAGTTTATAAACTCTAGATTTAACGAATAAAATGTAAAATGTTCAAGACACAAAAATCAAGTCTATGGACCCACTATTAATTTTTTTAACTTATACACCTAACTAAAGTAATATTTATAAATTGTCCTCTCCCTATGAACAAAGTAGGCCTACTACTAATAACGGAACAAATTCAATTGTGGAAAAAACTATATAATAAACATAATTATAAATAGCATATCAAGCATTAATAATTTCTATACTATTATATTATTGATATAAATTATTTTGAATGTTTACTAACCATAACTAATATTGTGTTAGTTTGTACTCTCAGACAGACTATAGGCCTGAAACAGTTATGTGGGCGTTGAAATTTTTCAGAAAATTTGTTATTAATTATCCTGCGCCTTAACCAGCGACTTAATTGAGAAGCCACGGGACACGCGCTGGTTCGATTCCCATTGGGGAAGAATGTTTCTCATAAAATTTCAGCCAGTATGGGAAGTCAGCCCTACAGGCTTCGTGAGGAATTTGGGTAGCTACAATAAGTAGCGGCTCCAAATTGAAAGAACCAGCTACAACCACTAGTGAACCTGACATGCTGATCAAATGTCACCCGTACACTTGTTGGACGATGGTTAAATTCCTTGAATAACACTTGCATGAGAGGACAGCAACCGAGAAGTACGCCAAGGGCTTTCTAGGCCAGTCGCGCCACGGAGAAATACGTTAATAATAAATTTGCTAAATAATAATTATAATAACAACGACAATAATATATTCTAACGGTAAATACATGTAAAATATTATCCAACTATCTACAAGAACGTAACATCCCATTGTTGGAAATTAGCCTCTCTGAAAGGGTTAAGAGTTACTAGTACAACTTCATTTAGTTATGCTTAAAAATGTCGTGAATGGTATGGGGTCAACATACCGATCCAATGAGACATCTAGTAGACAACTAAGGTATTACTACAGTGCGTTCAGTATAGCATTGGACACCGCGATCCTGCTCTGTCCGTTCCCCGCCGCGAATGCGCCAGCAGTGACTGTCAAATCCCCGCGTCCCCGCGTCTGCTGTCCAATGTCATATAGATCGCACTGTAGAATGAAGGAGGTCTGCAAATTTTGCTTAGATGTCTCTTTATTTAGGTTTAAGGTTCTTTTATGAGCCTGAAAATCTTCAGACTCGGGACCCACGGCTTGAAGTCCCTCCCGAAGGAATTGCTCCTTGGATTTTTCCATCCTAAAATATCCATGGACCCCGGCCGATTTGAACCGGTGATCTTCGGGACCAGAGGCAAGGAACATAAGCACTAGTCAGTATGCATGAACAATTGAAGAGATATTTTCAAAAGCAGATAATCCCAAAATTTAAAACTTTCATAAACTGTACAACGACACAATTCCTTTAATTATATTTTATAGTAATAACAATATTTTGACTGTGTATATCTCAGTATACACTAATTTTGTAACAACACTCAGTAGCTACAGGTAGCATTATTTTGTAGATAGTATTATGTTATAGTATCATCCAAATTTATAATTTTGTACATTAAGATTTAGATATTATTTTCTTAAACAAGTAACTGTTTCGTCATCCTTTCCACTCTACGTGTTTCCTTCACAGATTGCTCTTTCACACTTTTTCTTTTCACTCATTTTCTTTTACTTCTTACACTACAATATTCTTACTTCTATTTTTGATTTCATAACGTATTGCACATTAACAATTTTACAATTAAACTTTCGCAAATTCTTGCAATTCAACATTGCTTTTCGAAATGTTTTGCACTTCAATTTAACAACTTACTACATTTTAAATTTGACTTTCTATTGCTTTTTAATTTTGACTGCTTCTTACACTTCGAATTTGTCCACATTTCTCTCCTCCCGCGGTTATAGATTTAAACTTATTTCTATTAATTCTCTTTTCTCAATCTTTGTATAATGATTAATAACTTCAGTAAATACGATGTAAACAACAATAATGGTTATTACGAAGAGAACTACCATCACTTGTTAAGAATGTGTGTTAATTACAAGTGTAAACATCAAGTAACGCCGTGGAAAAATAAAAAGCGACTGACGCCAGTACTTAGAGGTTAATATTAGAAACTTGATGTTTTAAGATGCTATAACAATTCCGATAATGAACAATTTTTAGCGAATGAGTTCTAACCAACGAAGCTCAAAGCTTAAAACAAAAGTTATATACAGTCCATTGGTGAAACAAAATCTAAACCACTGCAAAATTTTCATGCAATCGTATTAAAAAATCCCTCTTCCTCTCTATATAAGCTTATCTATCTTCAGTTTAATCTTTCTCCTTGAAGGTAACTTAACGTGCGCCACGACACCGAGCCTGACAGAGGACACAACTGTTGTGAGAGGATATGTAACTTTGATTCACATAGAAGATACTTTTTGTCCACACATGGACAGAGAGGCCAACCTGGATTAATGATCAGAATTATCTCAAAGACAACTCTGAACATTTAATACAAGACACGCCATTCACAATCATTCATACTAAACAAGGCGAATACAATATGTATGATGGTTATGTTAGCCAGATGATGTTCGGAGACCATTTGGGCCTTAAATATTTTCCGACGTTTGTCTTATAGAAGAGGAACACACAGAAAAAAATTACCCAGGAAACTTTTCCCCGACGGGGGTCGGTCCCGGACCCGCTGCGTACGTGGCAACTATCTCACACCGAGACTATAGCGGTGGATATAATTAATCCAAATTTGAATGTATTAGGATTTCTGGTATTTATTAAAATGTTTATACGAATTGGGAATGAAAGAGGTGCAGGGAAGCTTCTTGTAGGGAAACCAGAGGAAAACGCCCAGTTGATAGACCAAGAATGAGGTGGGAGAATAACATTAAACTATGAGTTGAAGGAAGCAGATTATAGGGGGATGTTTGGAAAACATTAGCTCAGGATAGGGATGCATGAAGAGCTTATGTCCGCGCGGCCATGAACCTATGGGTTCGATAGTGCCAGTGAGTTAGTTATTAAATATGTATATAGCTTACTTACATTGACGCGAATTAATGTCATATTTTTAAGGGAGTACTTAAGAATAAAGTGCTTAGAAAAATGCTCGTACTAAGGAGAGAAAAATATAAAGGTGAATGGAGAAAACTATATAACTATATTACTAAACAATTGTTAATGTATTTTTTACCATCGCCGTGCGTTGTGTATACTTGCCCGGGAATCTGCTTATCGTGATCTTCTTGTCATCAACAAGGACAGAACAAAATGGTTATTGTGAGTTATCCGTAGAATATAAACATATTCCTGCGTGGACGTTTATGTAGAGTTCTTTGAGATGTTCAACATTCTGTGTACACCCTTAGACAGAAAAAAATGAGTCATCTGCTGATACTATCAATCGATCGGGGAAACTTCGTGAACGCTGGCAAAAGCCGTATTCACATCAACACGTTTTCAATAATTGTACTGGGTTGTTTTGCGAGTTAATGCAGTGCACACCAAGCAACATTAAAGAGAGAGTTTGGCTTAGTGTGTTTCCGTGGTCGAGAGGTTTAATAGACATTGTCTGCGTCCGTAACCTCACGGGTTCAATTCCCGTTCTACCTTTTTTCAGCGGAATGTTAGAATAATATTTTGCCTGTAATGTAGTTTAATATTTAATTTTATATTTGAGTTTTATGGTTTTTAATGCACACACAAAAACATAAATTAAAACCTTATTCTAATAAGTAAATGAGGAAAGAAAATAATATATTCTAAAATGAAAACTTTAACAAAAACAAAATCAATATCGGGTGTATGAATCCTCAAGCATCTATTACCGCCCTCAATGTGCGGGGCATTGATGCAATCAAATTTCTACAGGCACGTGGACGATCGGCTAGAGGTTCCCAGGCGTCTTGAATGTGTGCCCATATGCCATCTTTCGTCTTTCGTGCATCTTCAGGCCAATTAGAGTTCATCTCTATTTTTATCTTAGCCCACACATTTTCGATTGGACTCAAATCTGGTGAACAGCGAAATTTGATTTGCCTTCTCCTTTAACAATAAAATCAAATTTCGCTAAACACATTTCAGAAAGCGGCCATAGTTAGGAGAATCTTCAGTTCATGCCACATAACACAGTAGTTCAGGGACTGCACAATTATAACTAGTTTCCTAGTTTGAACCCAGCGCTGTGCCGAGTATGACTTAGAAGAAATGTGCGTTCAAGAGATGACTCATTTTTGTCGAAGGGTGTACATTAATATTGTTAAGGTTCAGGCAGCGTAAGCCATTTTAGCTTCAAAATAGGAACGTCATTTCAGGTTTTTCACTACAAAGGGTGATTTTTAGGAGTGAAGGGGTTGAGTATTGTAACTCTCTTATAACCTATGTTTATTCCCGAAATCTCCTGGACATTTTTCAAAAAGCCCTATCTCTATCTCATTCGGATGAACGGTATGGCAGAGCACGCTTGTCCGGCAATCTACTTATCCTGATCTTCTTGGTATCAATGAAAGACAAAAATGGTTATTGTGAGTTATCCGTAAAAGATAAACATATGCTGTCACAGACATTTTTGTAGAAGTTTGTGAGATATTCCATTCCGTGTACATTAATTTTGTGTATTTGTTATGATTTAGTCAGCGTAAGCCATTTAAGCGTCAAATTAGGGACTTTATTTCACGTTTTTCACTACAAAGAGTGACTTTTAGGGATGAAGGGGTTGAATACCACAACTCTCTTATAGCCTATGTTCATTTCGAAAGTCTCCTGTACATTTTGCAGAAAACCCCATCAAAATCGGATCAACGGTATAGCCGCGCATAGAATACGAACAAACACACATTGACTTTTATGTACCTATAAGAACATTTCCCTTACATACGAATTTTACACCCTCAAATTCCATCGATCTTATTTGAACTCACGAACTTCGGAACAAGAGCCGAGTATGGTAACCACTAGTCCACCAGAACCGACATGAGGACCTTGGTTAAATGCATATTTGCAGCATTAATTATGTGTAATATTAAATTATTTAATTGAAATGATTGTCTGTCCTTGAACACCATCGTTGGTGACTTGATAATAATGACCTTCTTATCTAAGCCATATGTTATTCTACAGTATTAAAAAAATTGAGTTCTTTGCACCAGTTTAGCTTTAAAAAAATGTATTATCAATCTATCATAAATAAGTTAAAGGTTAATGCTCCTTGCTTTTAGCAGAACATTTATGTAAATTCGGTGATTTACTGCGATAAAAACCGATTATTACATCATCGTCATCATCACAGTCCATTCACGAATTTAAGCCATTTTTTATCTGCTTCGGCATCAATATAAACATCATCGAAAAGTATTTTGATTGGATGTCCTGGTTTTCTTTTTCCTGCAGGTTGATAGCTTAACATCAGCTTGGGTATCCTGAGATCCTCCATTCGATATACATCTTGACTTATAATCAGAAACTTTGTTTTCTAAAAGGTCTGCGTTTAATTCTTCTAAGATTTTTCACTTTCTTATGATCTAGTAGTGTGTATCCTACAGTCCTTCAAAGATACCTCATTTCAGCAAATCTAAGTCTATGTATATCCTTTTGTTTCAATGTCCATACTTCGGTAACATACAAAAGAGATAGAAGAGCCAGTGTTTTATACACATTTAGTCTTTAATGTGTGTCCATCACTGTGGTCTCAAGGTAGCGTGCAGCCTTGTCAAGCAGCGGGCCAGGGTTCGACCCCCGATCGGGACAAGTTTCCTGGGTGAGTTTGTTCGGGGTTCTTTTCTCACCTGTGAGATAAATATCAGGAAACTTTAAGGCCCAAACGGTCCCCGAACATCATGTGGCCATCATAATCATCAATATCATATTCATCTCATTAGATTAAGTTTAGTTTAATGTCTCCCTGGCGCATCATTACCATCATCACCTCTCATACCATCGGGCAGCGTAACCCCGCCTTCCTGGCGCCCCATCCTCAGAAATGGGTTACAAGTACGCCATGCCAGGAGATAATACCAGAAATTTCGTAATGACAACCTGGTGGCATTGTATAAGGAGAAAGTCCTGAATGCTTTTGGGCTAACTGTGGCTTTAAAAATAGAATTTATTAACCCTAAAAGCTTAAAAATTATGATGGTATTATCATACGTAATGCTATGAGTCATTTCAAATTTATCTACAGGAGTTGGAAACCAAGAATGGGATTTGTTAGGACTATTTAACGAATAAAATTATGATGTTTACTAAAAAATCACTATATAAATATAGTTACCGGTATTTTAAAATATCTATACAGGGTGTAACAGGACCTCACCGAATAAATGAGAGGGATAATAGGTCATGCAATGAGGATCGTAAGATGTGAAGGAACATATAGTCGCAAACACGTCGTTTATGAGTTATGCGCAGATGAATGTGTTCACCCGTAAGTGTCGGAATTGAATACAAACAATTGTACACGTATCATTTTATAGAAAGATTTATTTACAATAAGTTTTCAAACAATAAGTGTTTTGACGACGTCAAAAAGAATCCTGCCATGATCGGCCGTGCTGTCTTTTTCATAAGTAATGCCACGAGTGATTTCCAAATTATCGATAAATTCACGATTCACGAAGTGAGGAGTGAATTTATCTAGATAATTTGGAAATCAAGAGTGGCATTTGTTAGGACTATTTAACGAATAAAATATAGCTGTATACTCACAAATCATTATTTAACTACAGTAATTTTAAAATATTTATATATTTAAAGTAAACGGCGATGTTTGAAAACAATTGAGAAACGATTGGTACGCTTCATTTGCTTCTTTTGTTCGATCACTGCAACCAGATCATAATATTATTTATTGCCAAAAGACCGCAATGTTGTAAGAATGCACCCTAGTGGAGAAATTTATAACAAACCTTATAGGTATTAATTAATTTCTGATGTCCTATGATATAAATATGTCAATTATATTTTTCTGCGTTATTTCCTGGAAAATGATTCATTTAAGAAAGTGCAAACAGTGTTTTTTTGTGGTATAATCAATTGTTACAAATGTTTTTTATATTATCTCTCGTATTCGCAACGTGTTGACATTCACGCACTATATATACAATCTGGTAGCCGTATTTCTTAGAGAGTTAGTCACTGCAAATTAATGCTATGGCCTATTCAGAATGTTAAAAATGAGGTGCTCTCTTTTATTATGATAAACTTTAGTTAGTAAATTTTAGGCGAAACACGACTGTGATTGGTTGTTAAATAAAAATCATTGAAATGTGATATGTCATTGACTCCCATTTGGGGCATGAGTTAAATAGTCAATACAATTATGTGTGTACAATTGTTTGTATTCAATTCCGACCCTTGCGGGTAAACATTTTCATCTGCGCATAACTCATAAACGAAGTGTTTGCGACTGTGTGTTCCTTCACAGAAAATGATCCTCTGCATGGCCTATCATCCCTATCATTTTGTCGGTGAGGTCCTGTTACACTCTTTACATATAATGTAAACGGTGAAGTTAAAAACAAATCAGAAATGTGAGGTTGTGCTTATTCACTGCTACATGGTGAATATTTACTATACATGAATATTTACTATACATGGTGAATATTTACTATACATAATGAAGAGCTTTCAAAATATAACTCTGTGTTATGAAACAGTCACAGAATGAATTATTCTCTTGAAAGTGAAACCCAGTGGAGAAATAATGAAACCTATCAAAATATTAGGTTATTAATTTATTTTTAGTAATCAACTCAGTAAAATCAATGAATCCGTTTATTATTTGATATATTCAATATATTTGTTGGAGAGTGAGTCACTGCAAAATAATGCTCTGACCTGTTCAGAATATTAAAAAGGAGCTTTCTTTATCGAAAAAGCCGGAGCTGATAAAGAGAAATCGATAAAGAGTGAGGTGAATCACGACTGTCACTGGTTGTAAAACAAAATTTACTGAAACGTGATTGGTCATTGACTACCATCTGGGGGCATGAATTAAATAGCCAAAATAAATATATAGTACCTATGTATGGATTACATAAGCTAGCAATATCCGAACATATATTCAACTTGTTGAGGAATTCAGCCAGTTTACACAGTTCCTGCGTGACAGACTTTTCTCTTCAGTCTGTATACATGAGGGGTTCAGAGCAAAAGTGGTCCAAGTTCAAAAATTGAAAATTCTAATTTTATGTGAATTTGGGTATAAAATATTAATAATTCTTCAGAGCAATGGTGAACCAAATATTGAATTTGTTCTTTTTCACTGTAAAAGCTAATGTTTAATTCTTCATCTGCAATTAAATGTATTACTTTAACTTTATATCAGTTTTTATTAAAAGAGTAAAATACGGACTTGGTCCACTTTTGATCTGAAGCCCTCATATGGGGTAACTGCACTTGTACAAGGTAACGCTACTTCGATTGTTTTATGAGATTTTTCACTTTCAAGAGAATAATTCATTCTGTGACTGTTTCATAACACAGAGTTATATTTTGAAAGCTCTTCATTATGTATAGTAAATCACTTTTGTCTCAAGAAATAGGCTCGTTTCTTTAAAAGGCGTAGAACGAAAATAAAAATGTCAACACTTCATTTTAATACTCCTTTTCTCTTGTATTTCTTCTTTTACCCTTTCTTTACACTTTTTCGTAGTTTCTTCCCCTTTCTGACACAATTTCATGGCATACAAACACACTACCAAAACTACCCCGCCAAGTATCGAACTCGGACCGTCGAAGAGGAAATTATGGACTCCACTAAGCACGCCTCGGCAACAGCATGCACCTGAGAGAGTTCCATCTACTTGTACACCTATTAAGAAACTAAAAACCTGTTCTATCTTATTTAAACTGGAAGGACAAACTGCCTTAAAACTGCTACCTGAAATACTATTTATATTTTCCCACCTATGGAATGAATGAAATGAAATCTGCTCTACGGTGTGTTACGAAGTCTGTCATGGTGTTCCAGGTTTCTACACACATCAAGAAAACACACGACACATACAGCCATTTATTTGGGCTTGGCCCAGAACCTCGAGGAGGGGGTACAACCCTCCGATTTGACCCTATTCTGTCCTATATTGACATATTCAAGCTCGGAGTCATGAGGAAGTAGAGAGTGCGGCATAAACACCTGATGTTTTTTTTTTAATAATTTTAACACTATGATGATCTTGAAGATTTCCGGGCTGTAGGCATTGGTCTCAAGGCTTGAAGTTCCCCGACGTTTCGCCAGAGACTGCGTCTGGCACCCTCAAGGGTTGCCCCGACGTTTCGCCCGAAACGTCGGAGAACTTCAAGCCTCGAAACCACGGCCTACAGCCCGGAAAACTTCTTCAAGAACATCATAGCAACTCCGGCCGTGAAAGCCTAGGTCAATGCAATTTTAACACTGTTTGCTAGATCAAAGATATATTTTAATAATGTTGAAATATAGGCTTATACCATTTTGTAAAGTTTAAGGTAGCATTGTTCACTGGCCTTTATAGTGTTTATTTTAAAAAAATAGTAACAAAGTTGATAGTTGTGGTATCTTCTGACAATGTAGCGTTATGAGTATTGACCTGTGGCCTCCCATTAGGTCATATCAATCACATATTTTAAACTTCTGTGGTTTGCTACATCAGAATATTTTACCTAAAATGAATGAGGTGAACACTGAATGAAATGAATGAATGAAGATTAAATGATATAATGGGGAAGGCAAAATGAGTGTAGAATGTTGGTGGCATGAAATTCGGGAAACGAGAGAATCCCGAGAAAAAACCGAAAAATCCCGGTTTGGTCCACCACCAATAGGCCTATCCTTGCTGAGCAGGGTAATTAACACTCCAAATCTATGTGTTATAGAACCCGTAGATACGATCTCTTTCTCGTCAATTTAATTATGTTATTATCTCCGGTGACAAGTTCCCATTAGAATGTTATTAATAATGGTATATTCCCCGGGGGTTTCCATAAAAAGTTCATCACGCAGGTACTGCGTAAAACTGACCAAATTCCTCAGGAAGTCAAAATGATGGGCCGAATTTGCTGGTATAGGCTACACTCTTTAGTATACTATATAGACGAGATCATTGTACGATGGCAATAAAATTTAACCACAGAGTTTAAAGTTGGCGGTACGATTCTAAATACCATACTGTTTGCAGACGATCAGACAATCCTTAGCTCTTCAGAAGACAATTTACAAATAGCAGCATATAAATTAAACGAAATAGCAAATAAATTCAATATGACAATCTCTGAAAGTAAATCGAAAGTAATGGCATTCAACGGGAAAGACCATATGAGGTGTAAAATCAGTATTAATAAACAGTATAATACAACATGTGAACAATTTTAATTATTTAGGATGCAACGTATCATACTGCCAGAAGGAAGATATTAGTATTAAATTAAATATATTTTACAGAATGTGTGGCACTATAAGACGGACACTGTAAAATAAACACTTTGAGGAGCACACAACTAAAATTTTACAAAATTATGGCAGTGCCTGTCTTAACATATGCAAGTGAAAATTGGACTCTTAAAACGTTCAGACAGAAGGAAAATAGAAACTGCAGAAATACTAAGTTTCCTACGTTCAGTAGCAAGTGTGACAATTTTGGACAAGAAAAGAAATGAGGATATTAGGAAGGACTTAAATATTTTCAATTTAACAAATAGAATCGACAACATGAGAAACAACTGGTATGAACATATCAAGAGAATGCCTATAGATAGAATCCCTCAGCTGTTACTAAAGTACAAACCAATAGGACATAGAAATGTTGGACGCCCATTTACTAGATGGGAGGATTCATTAAATCCCACTTGATGTGAAAACAGGTCAAAAGGCCTAATTTCATGAAGAAGAAGAAGAAGAAGAAGGCTACAGATTATATATTTAATTCATTCAATGTGAGAATATTCCTCATCATTAAGGGTTTTCTCCAACCAATCTTAGTAATTAACATGAATAAAAGTAAATAAATAGATATAAATGACTACGGATTTATAGACTATCAGTTTGCAACAAACATTCACAAATTTCCCTTAATTAAAGTTCTCCATCGTTCTCTGTCCCCTGTGTCTTCATCTGTTACACACCAAATTTCCTCATTGAATTTTGAATGTTGTTCTTCCAGGTTGTTCTTGGTCTACCTTTTCTGTTCCTTCTTTCAATTTTCCATGCACAGACGGCCCTTTGCTAGTCTTCCACCCTGCATTTTTCTTACGTGTCCATACCATTTTAGCCGTTCTGTGTTCGATCTCATCCATTATATTTCTTTCTGCATTCAACCATTTTCTAATTTTAGTATTTCTAATTTTTTCCAGTCAGGATTTTCTGGCAGCTCTTCTTCAAAAATCCATTTCAACTGAAGTTATTCTGTTGACATGTTGTTGTGTGATTGTCCAAACATCCGATCCATATAACATTATACTTTCTAGTATGGATTTATAAATTACCCTTGTTTTGTTCTGCTAATGATGTTTTTACTCCATAGTACAGAGTTTAACATTCTTATGGTTTTTCTTCCATTACTAATCATTTTTGCTATTTCTTTATTTTATGTTCCATTTTTCTCTATAATTTCCCAAATAACAGAAACTGATCGCTCTTCTTTATCATTACCACCATCAATATATAATTCATCTGGGTCATTTTTTAAATACTCTGTTTCGTTTTTGTTGATTTCCAAACCCCATTTCTGATATGTTGTTGACATTATATATTTACATTGCTAATTAAATTGCTTATGTTCAGGTAAGTTGCTAGAAGAAACAAGACTGCCACTGGAGTGGTTTTCAAATTATGGTTTCAGGTAAAGCCCAATTCAAATTGTCCAATTTCTCTGATTTTTGTAGAATAACTTTCCAGTTTTATTTTAATGCTGCATAAGTAGTTTCGTTAGTTACGTACTGAAAATGAGAAAAAATGTTAAGATGTGTCGAATTCAAGTACCTAGGTACAGTAAGAAGAAACAGGAATGAGGTGCAGAAAGAATTTGAACATAGGTCCTATTCTGGAAATAGGCGTATTACAGGGTTATAGAGAATCTTGGAATCCCTACTTCTCTATAAAAATGTTGGATTAAAAATTTATAAAACTGCATCCTTCAATTATATTATATGGTTGTGAAATATAGACTCTTACTTTAATAAAGGATAAAGTTCTTAGGAAAATTTTGGACACAGGAGAGATGCACAGACAGGTGAATGGAGAAAACTACTTAACCGTGAGATACGTGATATTTATGAGAAACCAGCTTTAGTAAGAACTGTTGAGACTCGTAGACCGTGACAGGCAGGACTTGTGGTACGAATGGAGAACGAAAGAGGGGCATGGAAACTTTAGAACGATAATTTCGCAATTGTAATTGGAAGGAAACTGCCAATTTTAATTCTTAGAAGCCGGACCAGTCTCATGGGCTAGTGGTCATCGTTACTGACTACTGTTCATGAGGACCCGGGTTCGATTCCCGGTCAGACCACAGGATTTTTTCTTAAAGGGAATTATTCCTGTGGTTGCCCATGGTCTGGAATTTAGGTAAAGTTTATGTTAAGAACTCTCCTGGCGCTTCATTATCATTTATCACCCATCATATCATCGGGGTAACGTAACTCCGTCTACCAGGTGCCCCAAACTAAGAAATGGATTACAATTCCGCCAATGCCAGGGGAGAAAGCCAAAAATGTCATAAAAGACAACGTGGTGTCATTAGACAAAACAAATTTCGGAGGCATTTTATTTCAGGTTTCTGTTTCTTTTACGTATCATAAATCTACGATATTATATCCGCGGTTTTGCCGTCTTACAAAGAACCCATTCTAAGAACATCCATCACGATCATCACCATTTCCTTCGCTCCTAGCTGGAGCATAGGCACGTAATGAAATTTCTCCATTTAGCTCTATCATCAGCCAACCTCTGTCCATTCACTATCCATTCTCTATAAAATACTTCACACATCATCGCCTAATTATTTATCACACCGCTTCATCAGATTATCCGACATACATAATCTTGACACTCGATCCCATCAGCACATTGTCCTTTATATCCCTCCTCATCACCACTGTATAGTATTCATTATCTTTTACGGTCTCACTTACTAAAACATGGAATTCCCTTCCGCCCTATGACAGAGACTGTCAAACTATAACATCCTTCAAAAACAAACTAAAGAATTATTTAATAACACACTAAATTATACACCTCATTAATAGTATTCTTTTAACAATTAACAAATTAAATTATTTATGAAAATAATATTAAGAATAACAAATATTTTCATTTGTATTTTAAATATTGTATAATCGTAAAATTAGTTTTCTATATCTCATTATTTTTCTTTGTTTTTTATATACATTAGACAGGGACAATTTAATGTTTACATTTTATTATTAGTTTAGTCTTATTTTTAACTAACATTAGATCGTAATATAATAGATAGTATCTTTATGATCAAATTTTTATTTAGTATTTAATATTAGAGTTAATTGAGATTGTTATATTCTGATGTAATATATGTTTGTCCTGGTGATTAGAAGAGAAAGACACATGGCCTTAAATCCACCAGGCTAAATAAATCTAATCTAAAATCTAATCTTTATCTCCAACCAAGTTTTTCTATGAAACTTACTCGCTGAAAAAGAAATCGTAAATCCCGGCCGGATTTGAACCTGTGAGTCTCTCAAGAAGAGAGAAGCGTGATAATCATTAGCCAACAAGTCTATTTCGATCGATAATTAATTTCTGATAAATGACATGATTATGAATTGGTCCACTTTCGCCACGGTCGGAGTGGCGTGGGAATATCTGATACATACAGAGTTACAGAAATATCCAGGGGCACAGTATACGACTCTGCAATTAGCGCATTGGAACGAGGAAATCAGAATTCACGCGACCGGTCGACGACAAAAACCTCTAAGCATCTTTTATTTTAGGAGAAACTGGCCGCGGGCACTAAGCGATATAACGTTTCGCTTGAAATCACGCAACGTGAGTCTGGGGCTCCACTTCGCTACTGCTAAGTCTATTATCGCATAAAGCAATTATATGTCAAGTACAGATCATACATATGTGTACTTGTTTCTGTACCACGTTTTTACCGTACAGGTGTTCTGAAGACTAGTTACGAGTTTCTTCACAATGGAAAGCAGTAGATTAGTAATTATTACGGTACAGTTATTTATTATTAGCGAATCCCAAGGAATTGAATTCGATCTCATGAAAATATTTTTTTTTTAATTCTTACAATCCCATCAATCCTATTCACTAGGCATCAAAAATGCCAATGACAAAAATTTAAGATATAAACATATAGCTATCTAATGTTGTTAGTTTATGCTGATGAAACAGTATTAAGGCGATAGTGAGGAAATACTAAGGGCGAACACGCAAATCTATTGAGTAATACTTAAGAAATTGGGACTGGAAGTAAACATCAATAAAACTAAATATATGTTCACACACAGAAATACATTGTATAACGGAAATGGACAGTTAATGACAAATGAATCTTGAAAAAGTGGTTGAATTCAAATACCTGAGAACAATAATTAATTACAATTAGGAATGAGATACTCAAAGAAATTAAACATATGCTCAATTCTGAAAATGCTAGCTATTATGCATTACAGGGACTCTTGTCGTCACAACTTCTAAAAAAAAACGTTAAACTAAACAAATATAAAACTGTCATTCTCCCAGTTATATGGATGGGTGCGAAATATGGATTCTTACATTAAGGGAGGAGAAAATGTTATGAGTATTAGAGAATAAAGTTGTTAGGACAAATTTTGGACCAAAGAGAGGTGAACAGAGAGGCGAATGGGGAAGACTGCTTAACAGCGAGCTATCTGATCTTTATAGGAAACCAAATAGCATCATCATGATCATCATCATCATCATAGTACATTCACGAATTTAGGTCATTTGTTGACCTGTTTCGGCCTCAAGAGAAACACCATCCAGAAGTCTTTTGAGTGGACGTCCTGGTCTTCTTCTTCCTGTAGGTTGATATCTTAACATTTGTTTGGGTATCTTGTGATCTTCCATTCGATGAACATGTTGCATCCATCTTGACATATAATCAGAAATTTTGTTTCTAAAGGTTCCATGTGTAATTCTTCTAAGGTGTCTTCATTTTTTTGTGATCTAATAGTGTGTATCCTGCAGTCCTCCGAAGGTATCTCATTTCAGCAGATCTAAGTCTCTGTATATCCTTCAGTTTCAACGTCCATACTTCGCTACCATACAAAATAGTTGGAAGAGCCAGTGTTTTATACACTTTTAGTCTTGAATGTTTTTAGACTAACTGTGGCTTGAAGATAGAATTTATTAACCCTAAAATTCTTTAAAATGTAGATATTTTTTGCATTACATCCTTTTCTTCTTAATAACAGTTAAGTCCCCTAGGCTGGGAGAGGCAGGACATTTGGCACGATTGGGTAATGAAAGAGGGCATGGAAGCTTCTTGTATGAAAACAAAAAAAAATCTAATTGATAGACCAAGAATGAGGTGGGAGAATAACATTAACCATGATTTGAGAGAAGTAGATTATACAGGGAAAACGTTAGCTCAGGATATGGATGTATGGAGAGCTTATGTCCTCGCAATCATAAACCTACGGGTTCGATAATGCTAGTGAGTTATAAATATATTGGTGACGAAAATAGCATTGTACCCCACTGACCAGACTTCATACCGTTTATGAATGCAACTAAGGGATAGAAAACTGTACACAAAGAGAGGCGCGCCCAGTATCTAGACGACAAGGCATGTTGTAGATACTAACTTGTACAGGAGTGTAGAGAAGGTGTTTCCAAACCGCGGCCCTCGATTCCATCGCATGCGGCCCGCAATGATATTTGCTCTCTCATATTCGGATTAGGCCCGCAGTGATAATTGCAATCTTGTCTAATATAATTTAAGAAATAAGTAATTCTATTTGGAATAAGATAACCTTTGAAAGAGCAATACTTTTTATGTTTTCCAAACCAAATGTGTTTGCCCAAAGTTCATCCTACTCGTCCTCTTACTCAAATCTGGGAAAAATCACAACCGTTTTAAGAAACACCCAGCCCACATTTTTATTTATGATCCTACCTACCGCGCAACGCTTTGTTAATCTCCATACATTGTTCACCGCGCGGTTACTATTTTCAAAAGGCGAGTGTGTGCCAGATGTTTTATTATTGTTACATTTTTGTACATTTCACGTTTAGTTTCCAGTTTGCAGTTGTTCCCTCACATTGTTAGAGTCAGTTATAATAGTATTGTTAAATAGTTACTGTTTTAATAAAATTTGAATGATTAATATTTTAATAAAAATAACATAATAGGCCTACATTAGCTATTTTACATTTAAATTAATTTGTTTAACTTAGATCCTATTTAATACGGTAAAGAAATCTGATCATGTGGCCCGTAAACCAATTCACCTTAACGACAGTGGCCCTTTTCCAAAAAAAAAAAAAAAGTTGGACACGCCTTGTGTAGAGCCAGTGAAAGAGCACGACAATAACGTGACTACGCACAGCTTTGTCGAGTTCGCCTTACATATTCTAAACCTGTGTTTTATTCTTTCCTCGTACACCGTTGTATTCTAAAGCAAATTAGAGAGTATTAGAAGCGATTTCGTCTCTTCTTAAGAGATTGCCACCAGTTACTCTAGTATTTACCGCTATTAAAAATATATTATTTTTTCGTTGTCGAGTTCGCCCCTAATATCCGCATCGTCACAATTAAATTGTTTCCATAGTAACCACAAAAAAATGACGCCAAAGAGACGACAAGATTCAACTAAAGAAAATGGCCATATTTGAGAAAAATAAGAAAAACAAATAGAATGCCATATACATGCTTCCGCTCGCTGTTTTACTCACGGTTGGGGATCGCTACTTATTAGTCATCTTAGAGCCTAAAGGCTACCTCTCACTCTATGTTCCAACCCCTAGTTATAGACCTGAAATAAAGTGTTGTTTGTATCAGTGTTTTGGATGTTTAGATACTTCCTGTCGTATGCTACACGCGATAATTTTGCAATCAGTTATAAATTTAGTTTACGTTAGAATCATTTCTAAGTATTTGAATTGTCTCTTTAGTAATAACAGATGAGTCGATATTTTAAATTCAGTAGTAGTACCAATTCATCTCTTAAATGTAATCTGTCTGACATTTAAAAAAACTTTTTTTTTGCTTTATTTGTATCATACATGCTCACATTTTATTCTGCTAATTTTCCAATCACGATTTCTGTACACGTTCAAATTAGAACCTCCTACATGGCATCCCACAATACAGGACTACTCCTATACCGTATCTGCTGCTAGGCTTACGGAAACTCCTTACCTCAAGAGATTAGAGACATCCCCATATTAACCTACTTTTAAAATAAATTTAATTATATTTCCTCTGTAATTGAATATCAGCGATTTAATTGAAGGTTTTATTATTTTTCGTTTGTCCAATGATGTTGAATTCAATAATTTAAATTTTAGTTTAAATTGTATAATTATCTACTTTATCATCATCACCATCACGATAACTTCAAAAGGTGAATGTTTTGGCCTTCTCAACAATCCTCCTCCATGCCAATCTGTCTCCTGCCATAATCAAACTAGTCACTTTCATTTTCCTTAGATCGTTCATTGTGTCATCCTCCATCTAATTATTATCTACTTATAATTATTAATTATGTGTTTTCATCTCATGTATTTTTATGTATACAGGATGCTCTAGAATTCCCCTTACAAACTTCTAGGGACTTGTAGAGTGGACTGTGTTGATAATATTTCGAATTGGAAACCATGTCCGGAAACTTACCGTTTCCGTGCTACAGCCGTTTGAAAACATATTTTTAACGTGACAGCTTTTGCAAGTAATTTATTATGAGGCATGACACAGTACATCATTTGTTTTACAAATCAACTCATTAATAGCCAAAGAAAAAAATGGAAACTAAATTATGACTTGCATTAATAATGCAATTTTTACAGTTTTCAAAATTTCGAAAAATTTTGATTTTTTTTTTAAAAATCACCCAAGTCTTGGAATACTCGATAGGGACATTTTCGATTTAGACGAATCGCGAAGCTATTACTTGTTGAGATACGTGACGTACGTACAGGCAATGCTTGTTTTCAAACGGCTGTAGCACGGAAACAGTAAGTTACCGGACATGGTTTCCAATTCTAAATATTATCAACTCAGTTCCCCTCTACAAGTCCTAGAAGTTTGTAAGGGGAATTTTAGAGCACCCTGTATAGTATTTTTAGTGGTTGAGAGCATGAGTAGGCTTTTCGGCTTTAACTTCTGTCCAGTCGTAATAAATAAAATAGTACTAACAGTAATATAATAATAATAATAATAATAATAAATAATATATTATTATTATTAGATTAGTATTATTACTGATCTATTATTTACCAGGTTTTTCAATGTATGACATCTTCCTGCGATCAATTAATCTACTGTCATTCTTCTTCAATAGGTATCTCTTTCCAATCTCAGTTTGTCATAACTGCTTAAAAATTATTAATACTATTCATGAGTATTGTTATTATTATTATGTTTATTATTATGGATTATGTGGTTATTTATTATTAGTTGTTATTTTTGTATTGTTATTCTTATAATAATAATTATTATTTTATAATTATTATGATTATGCACTCTGTGTTCTTGGGGTTTAGCGTGGCTGTCTCGTACACAGTGTTACCACCGTATAAATAAAGTGGGATAGAACTGAAGTGATATATTAACAAAGATAATAATACAAAAAGTGATTTAATGTATATTAAAAATAATATTAGTGCACCATCTAACATATTTACCAGAATTGCTAATGAACAGCAAGAAAACCTAAAATAAATAACTAGAAAATCAAATAATGTTGATTTTTTTAAAACCGGTAATGGACGAAGTTAACATTTTCAGTTCTTGCTGTGAATTTTGTGTTGGAATGTAATTAATATTATGATATAACTTAGGATTCAGACCTCGTCAAGAATCACACGTTTCCCTGGAAGGAAGAACAGTGGCTGGATTTTCCGACCTTGTGGCAGGGCCACATGCCGGAATACTCTACAGAGGTGAGATCAGGGTCCAGAGAGATGCTGTCAACAGTATCTTTGTTTAAGGTAAGGACAATTCATTTTTTATTAGATCATTATATCCCGAATGCAGCAAATACGGTAGTTTTTAATGGAACCGTCAGGTTAGCCCTGCCAACTAAACAAGTCATCTGGAGTTTATCGTTTATAGATTATGAGTAAAATCCTATCAATTTGAGCATTTCTGAAAGAAATGATGAACATAATATTGGTGATTCCACCATAAGTCGTACAAAATGTATAAAAAATTTTCTCTTGAGTTTTTAGAAAATTCTGAAGGAACGAAGATTTTGAGGTTATATCCATGAAAACATTGTTGTCCCGACGGTCGTCTGGTCAAATCTGACCATGATCGAAGGATTTTTTAGGATGGAAACAATCCAAGGGGGAAAAGTCCTCTGGAGGGACTTTAAGGCCGTGGGTCTCGAGTCTGAATATTTTGAGGATCGTAAAAAAACAGCCTTAAGCCTGAATAAAGAGGCCTCTAAGCAAAATCTATCTTCTATATCCTTTTAATAACTTAATGCCTACTAGATGTCTTCATTTGTCGGTGTGTTGATCGCATAAAATTAATGACATATTTAGTTAATAACCGTAACTAAATTAAGTTGGTCCAGTAACTGCTAACAAAGGAGAGGACTAAGACCCAACACTGAGAAATAAATTTATCATTTTCAGTTTATTGCTTTAGAACTTAATTATTTTTTAAAGGGAGTGGAAGAAGGGAGGCAGAGAGTGATGGACCAGTATTACCTAAAAGGTTAATAATAGATGCCCTCCAATTATGGTTAGCCGCTTTGGGTGTTCCGCCAGTGTAGATACATAGATCCAAGAAAATATTTCTGAAATATTTTCTTTACAAATTATTTATCAATCGTACCTACTACCACACCGAAAATGATCATGGTATAGTAATCAATTAAGGGAAAATATAGCCTAATTCGTTAACCGGCAAAATAGGACCATTAATATTGGGGGATTAACCTGAAGCGAACATTTGAAAATCGCTAGAGGCCACAGTTTTCAATTTTCCTAAATGAAACACGGTATATGCCATTGAAGTAAAACGAGAATTCCATTATCAAAAATCAGCGAAATACGACAATTAGGAATGGTTGTTTGCCTGAAAGCTTTAATTCAAAAATCGCTCTAAAGACTGCCATGTTCTCTCAGAACGTAACTACGCACTTAATATTTAATTAAACAAAAGAAAGATATATTCCGCAAATCAGCAAAATCGGACACAATAAATTCAACTTTGTGACGAATTCGCATAGTTCACGCAGTTTCCTCCATGATGGACTTTTTTTTTTTCAAATGCCCCAGGTTTGTCTTTCGACATTCCTGGTTTCTCTCCTGGCATGGCGTACTTGTAACCCACTCTTCCGAGATTGGGGCGCCTGGAAGGCGGGGTTACGTTTCCCCCATGATATGATTGGGTGATGATGTTAATGGTTGCGCCAGGAGAGTCCCTAATCCTAAGCTTAACCTAAGATGAATATGAATGATGATGATTGCAATGGCCATATGATTTCGGGGGACCGTTTGGCCCTTAAAGTTTTCCTGACATTTGTCCTTACAGGTGAGGAAAACCCCGTTAAAAACCTCACCCAAAAAAACTGTCCCGACCGGGGATCGAACCCGGGCCCGCTGCATGACAAGGCAGCACGCTAACCCGAGACCACAGCGGTGGACATGATGGACATTTATAATACCATATTTCCCATCATATATTGTTAATGAAGAAGTAAAACAATGTCCTTGATTTCAGATTTATCACTTCACAATTTTTAAGTAAAAATTTGGAGATTATATATTATATAGTCCACCGCTGTGGCCTCGAGGTAGGGTGCTGCCTTGTCACGCAGCGGGCCCGGGTTCGATCCCCGGTCGGGGCGGTTTTTCTGGGTGAGGTTTTTATCGGGGTTTTTCCTCACCTGTAAGACAAATATCAGGAAAACTTTAAGGCCCAAACGGTCCCCGAAATCATATGGCCATCATCCTTATCATTATCATCCTTACCATTATCATTATCATCATCATCCTTCACCGGTGCGGAAAGCAACGGGAAGCTACCACACCTACACAATTCCCTAGTAAAGCCTGCAAGCATAGCCATGAAAATGCTATGATTGCAGTGAAGGACCTGCCTTCGGGCAGAATTACTATGGATGGATATATTTGTAAATCTAGCACAAACCCAGGAACTGTTTGGAGTTTTAAAGCTATAATTGTATTGGTCAACAAAAACAATTTTTTTTCGAGGTGTCAGAAAAGCTGCATCGAATATGGGTTAGCTTAGTGATGCTGAATCCGAAGCTTCCATTAAACTACAGAGTGTTCATCAAATAAATCTTGTATTGTGACATTACCTCTCTCTTCTGACTTACGTATGGAAATTTTGTATTTTTTAAATGTTGGTTTGCTTGTCTGTTCTCTTATAATATTATATTTTGTCACATTAAATATCGAGTTCACATTTTTTATATTTTCTCATATTAAATATGAGTTTTTAAAGACAAGATTGACTGACCTGCCCTCATGAGTTCAGTTATATGTGTGGTCAATACACTACGCAAAAAATTGAAAGAACATTACTTACTTCTTGAAACAAACATATTTGGCACGTTTCGGTATTCATCTTAGGCTCCCCGTAAGTTTTTTTTCTGCAAAGAGCGTAAAGTATGTTTTATATCTACACTCCTCTATTGCAAATTAATAATTCACTTTAACTTATTATTCATGATTCTTCAATAACAATTTATATATTAGCTATCAGATATCACAAAATGATTACGAAAATAATATGTGGTCACTGGACAATTGTAATCGATTTATGTGGCCTGAACACACATAATTTTAACGCTACACTTTCAAATTAATATAATACTTATAGAACTATCTATAAACTATAAAAATTCAGAATGACATTGGCTTAGATTAGTCATATATTTCATCTTCATTTTCTTCTCACCTCAAAGTGATATCACCTGTTCCTGTCTCTATCGCAAAATCACCTCGAACGTAGTCTACTAAAATCCCTTACACCCGATCGTCTGATAATTCATTATCATAATTGGTAATGTATTCTCTGACGTTCTGTCAAATTTATATTTCTAATTTGTTTTATTTTCATCTATGCAGTCATTAACTGTGAAAATATTCATAGCTCATCTGAAAGTTTCATGTCTTCATTTATCATAAGTAATGCCACGAGTGATTTCCAATTTATCTAGGGAATTTGGAAATCAAGAGTGGCATTTGTTAGGACTATTTAACGAATAAAATTAAGCTGTTTACTCACAAATCATTATTTAACTATAGTTATTTCAAAATATTTATATATTTAATATAAACGGCGATGTTTGAAAACAAATGAGAAACGATTGGTACGCTTCAATTGCTTCTTTTGTATATCACTGCAACCAGATCATACTAATTTATTGCCAAAGGAACGCAATATTGTAAAAAATGCTCTCTAGTGGAAGAAAAAATGAAACACGTCAAACTGCATATTAATTCATTTCTGGTGTCGTATGATGTAAATATGACAATTATATTTTTCTGGATTGTTACCTGGGAAAAAATACATTTAAGAAAGTGCAAACAGTGTTTTTTTTTGGGGGGTGGTATAATCAAATGCTACAAATGTTTTTATATTAACTCCTGCAAGCGCTATGTGTTGACATCCATGCACTATATATACAATCTGGTAGCCGGATCTCTTACAGAGTCAGTCACTGCAAAATAATGGTCAGACCTGTTCAGAATATTAAAAAGGAGGAGCTTTCTTTAATATGGTAAATTTAATGTTGATAAATATTTGGTGAAACACGACTGTGATTGGTTGTAAAACAGAAATCATTGAAACGTGATTGGTCATTGACTCCCATTTGGGGCGTGAGTTAAATAGTCAGCCTTAATCCCCATGTAAAAAAAATACTACTACCACTACCACCACCACCACCACCACCACCACTAATTTCATCTCTGCAGAATGTGTTCATGATCTTACACTTTTAGTTATTGTACACGATTCGAAACCATAAAATTGTATTATAAGAGTAGATACAGCCAGAATCTAACAATCTTATAAAATTTCATTTGTGTACATAATGTATATATATATATATATATTAGGGTGGGCCGAAAAAAACTCAATTTTTTATTTCGAAGTTGTAATAGCGCGAAAAAGTTGCGAATTATATAGCTAAAAATAAAATAAAAAATTATCAAAATCGGTTGACATCTTCCGGTCGCGCAAAGGCTCTGAAGTTTGGCAAAATATGAAAAATAAACTTCATTTTTGCAATTTTTTTTTAATATCACGTAGGTATTGCTGATCTTTGCTAAGCACGTTTATGTCTATCTGTGGAATCAGACAATCAATACTCTGGAAGTTATTTATCAAATACCAAAAATGCGTAAAAATATAACTTGTTGATTATTTTGGTAAACTTTGGAGCTTATGCGCGACCGCAAGATATCAATTGATCTAAACCAAATTAAAACACAATGGTTTTAGACTCTATTTGAAGACGTTACAAAATATTACATTACGAAAACATCTAAATGAAATATTAAAGAAGTAATCTCAAAATGAAGTTTTTCATATTTTGTCAAATTTTAGAGCCTTTGCGCGACCGGAATTTGTCAACCGATTTTGATTTTTTTATTTCCTTTTGTTCTATATAATTAGCAACTTTTACGCGCTATAACAACTTCGAAATAAAAAAATGAGTTTTTTTTCGGCCCACCCTATATATAGATATATATATATTATATATATATATATATATATATATATATATATATATATAATCTTTCTCTCCCCCCAGAAAAAGGTTTTAAATCAATTAACCTTTCATCACAAGGGCATGCCGTATGTTAAAGCTATATGCTAAAAGCCGGAAAGTGGAAGGTTCGAGTCCCGGGCGGTGAGGATTTTTAAAACTGTCCCAAAACCTTCTGGCGGCACCTTCTGGCCCTGGGGTTGACCTCAGCCTCTAACGTTAATGAGTACCAGAGTATTTGTCTGGGGGGTAAACGCGACGGTCGTTCAGGGTTGACAACCTGGCTGACATATGTGTATTGATTGTCTAAAAATGTGGTAGCCTTAACCTTCTACTAACCCCATGGACATCTTGAGGACTGTGTAGCGGTATCATTTTACCTAATTTCACACCTTAGATAATTTAGGTGGGTTATTTGTTCGAATTATTATATTTCTCTAACGATTAATTCAATTTTAAAACACGCATCTTTTGTATCATTACAGGCGATGGTCTTAAAAAGTGTTTCCTGTTAAATATCGCTTTAGAAAGTGACTGTAAGTCGCTTAGAGAAAATCTGCATTTATAAAACCAGATATTCAAGAATCTGAAGGAGGATGATACAACAAGAGTGATCATTCTCGCACACAAATTTAAAGACAAAAGTCGATTATTATAAAATTGCAGTAGGAAGCAACATTTATGAGGTTCAACTTAATAAATAAGGGTGAGTCTGTTGCATCTTACCTCACAAAAGTTCAGTTTTTACACGCTTTATATTAACTTGACCTGTATCTATCTATCTATCTATGTAACGGAATATTTCAACGTGATTTTCACCCACTTAAAATCATTGGATCGACTTGAAACTTTGTATACTTGTAAAGGATCCGTGACAATACAATAATTTCATGTTTTTTTCTAAAATCCTAGCCAGAATCATCAGAAAATAAAAAGTGTCTTTGTATCTATGTAACGGAATCTTTGAACACGATTTTCACACACTTAGAAACATTGGATCGACTTGAAAACTTGTGAATACTTTTAAAGGACCCGTGACAATTACAATATTTTCATATTTTGTTTTTAAAAATCCTGGCCAGAATCATCAGAAAATCAAAAAAATTAAAACTGATATAATAGGTTGCGGACTTATCGACTTTTTAGTTAATCGTTGTAAGTGCTCAGTTGGTAGAGTGGTGAACTCTAGTGATAAATACTTACTTACTCACTGGCACTATCGAACCCGTAGGTTCATGGCCGCACGGACACTAAGTTCTCCATACATCCCTATCCTGAGCTAATGCTTTCCAATCATCCCCTGTATAATCCCACCTCCCCCAAATCATAGTTAATGTTATTTCTCCCACCTCATTCTTGGTCTACCAACTGGGCGTTTTCCCTCTGGCTTTCCTACAAGAAGCTTCCATGCAAGGACTCTCCATTCCCCATACGTGCAACATGTTCCTGCCCATCGCAGTCTACGAGACTTAACTGTTTCTTATTATACCTATAAAGACCATGTTAGTTTCATTGTTAAGTAGTCTTCTCCATTCACCTGTCTGTTCGTCTCTCTTTGGTCCAAAAAATTTCCTAAGTTACTTTATTCTCAAATACTTGTAATCTCCTTGCCTCTCTTAAAGTAAGAGTCCATGTTTCGCACCCATATAATATAATTGGTAGAATAACAGTTTTATATATTTTCAGTTTAACGTTTTTTTGAAAGGAGTTGGGACATCAAGAGTCTCTGCAATGCATAATAGCACGCATTTCCAGAATTGAGCCTATGTTTAATTTCTTTGTGCATCTCATTCCTACTTGTGATTATTGTTCCTAGGTATTTGAATTCAGCCACTTCCTCAAAATTTTCCCTCATTTGTCATTAGCTGTCCATTTCCATTATTTAATGAATTCTCTAACGTGTACACCATATATTTAGTTTTAATTGATATTTACTTCCAGTCCTAATTTCTTAGTGTTACTCAATGGTGTGTGCGTGTTGTCCTTTAGTATTCTCCTCGCTATCGGCCAACAATACTACATCATCAGCATACAACTAACAGCTTATTTAATACCATTGAGTTGTAAGCTTCCCTCATTCTCTAAAGATTTAATGGCATGCTCTAGTACAAAATTAAATAAGGAGAGGAGATAGTGCATCTCCTTGGCTCTCAAACCCATTCTGGATTTCAAAAGTGTCCGAAAAACTCTCTAGTGATATAAAATTTCAGTAATCCATAGGTCGGCTGTTTCAAATCCGGCTGGGAGGATTTTTTTAGAAGAGTATTAATTTTAGCTCATACTACAATAGTATCGAATTTAAAGATATTTATATTTTTTATCTTATGTTGTAAAATAGTAAAACTAAAACAAAAAAATAAAAATAAATATAGTTTTAAAAAACTAAAAACACCACGCTTTATTAGAAAACCGTACTAAACAAGAAAAAATAATTTTAATTTCCAACACGCTTGGGATAAAATTAAAGTGGTCAACAAAAAAATCATCTCCAACACATCTAGAATAAAACTGGAGTTTATAATAAAAAGAAAATAATTTTACCATCAAAAGCGTGTGGTGCTTTTTATGATTTTTACATTTTCTTTACTTTTACCAATATCTGTTTATTATCAAATATATTAGTTGATATAAAGCACTCCACGCTTTTGATGGTAAAATTATTTTCTTTTTGTTGATAACTCTAGTTTTATTCTAGATGTGTTGAAGAGGATTTTTTTTGTTGACCACTTTAATTTTATCCCAAGCGTGTTGGAAATTATTATTATGTTTCACTTTTTAGTTCGGTTTTCTAATAAAGCGTGTCGTTTTAGTTTTTTAAAACTATTATTTATTTAGGACATGTTTCCAAACGCACTCGTTTCTATGTGGACAAGCTGAAGATGAAACACAAGTGTGTTTTGAAACAGGTCTTAAAAGAACCCAACTTTAAGAGGTAATTTGCAACAGACTCGCCTTATTTATAACTGATTATTTAAATAATTTAGGTAATTTAAGTAATAAGTAGTAAAATTTATATTTGTTGAAATGAGGATAATAACCAGATATTCTAGTTGAGGTGGGCAATTAAAGGAATAACACACTGTTAAAGTTTAATTGACTGCTGTAGAACATGTGTTTAATATGATTACCGCTGTAGGAGAGTATTTTCTTGTACAGATTCAGAACATGAGTTACATGAAGATACATGAGAATTTGCCGGAAGGATGGTGGGCACCAACACAACACTCCGAGGAAAGTCACAAGGAAATGCCCGTCTCAAGTTCAACAGTCTCCGTACTGCTTGGTCGTCACAGCGTGAGTATTCAACCCTACGTTTTAATGTCTCATAATACTTTTAGGTTTCAATACAATTTTTTTTTCCCTGATGAAATATACAAAATCAATTATTTAGGTGCAAGTTTCATGAAAGGTTACAAGCCTAACAAGTTGAAGAGTTTACCAAATTGTACCTTAAGATGTCTATTTTACACAGTTGTATCTGATTCGTGTTTTTGGGCCTAAAATTTAACTCTTAATTGAGCTAAAACATGTGCTCAACTCTGTAAGGCATGCTATTATGAATCACAAGGATTCTTTTTCACTCCAACTTCTCTTATATATCAATTCCTACACTCCTAGTTACCTGGCGTCCAGATTTGAGAACTTATCTTCTTACCATAATATTGACATTTGGTCGCAAGATACAGTCTGCTAACAATCCCTCTTCATAGCACTTCCTCATACTCTTCTTTCACATTAGCCTCTGCCCGCTCCTAGAATTTCCTTCCTCAAGATATTAGGGGTTGCCGCAATTATAAGTCAGTTTTATACAAATACATGTTGTTAAATAATCAATTTTTCTCGACAACTAAATTTATTCTATGTCATTAATAGTTATTTTTATGTGACTTTTCTATCTTGTGCATTTTATATTTCAATCGTCAAATATAGATTAAAATATTTTGTGAATAATAACTATATTGTAGACGTACCATGTATATTGTAATTTTTATGTAAGAATATATTTTTTAACCCCGTTTGAGTGCTAGACAAGGCCTTAAGGCGTTTAACTCTGCCAGGTAAAATTAAAGCTAGTATTATCACTATTATTTTTAATATTTATAAACTAAAAAATATATAAAATGGTTATTCTTACAGTTATGGATGGGAAACATAATCTCTTAGTTCAAGGGAAGGAGGAAAGATTACAAGAATGTATGAAAAAAGTTCTTAGGTCCATTTTTGGACAAAAGTGAGACGAACCAACAGGCGAATGATTAAAACTACATTATCTTTATGAGAAATCAGATATAATAAGAACAGTTAAGTCTCGTAGACTGTGATGGGTGGGACATGTGGCACGGATGGCAATGAAAGATTGGCAAGGAAAATTCTTGTAGGAAAACCAGCGGGAAAGGGCCCAGTCGGTAAGCCAGAACTGAGGAGGGAGAATAACATTAACCATGACTTGAGGAATTTAATTATAAAGAGGGTGATTGTAAGACATTACCTACGGATAGAGACGTGGAGAGCATATATCCGCACGACCATGAACCGCTGGGATCGATAATGCCAGCGAATTATTTAATTAAATTAAATCTACATAATTTCTCATATTCCAGGTCTATTAGGTCTTGAAAAATTTCCGAAGGTCTTCAAATTTTTATCGTGCTGCGCCTCAGCCGAGCGGTTTAAGGCATCATGTTTTGTGGAAACCTACGGGACTAACGCTTGTTCGAGTTCAAATGTGAAAATCAGTGTTCTCATGGAGTTTCTTCCAGCATATGACCAGCTCTTATCCAGCAACGTGAGATATTTGGGTTGCTAAAATATATAACGGCTCCGGAGAGAGGAACTAGTTATAACGGCTGCGGAACCCAAAACACTGACAATATGTGACCCCTATTCTGGCTGTATTATCGTCCACTTCTCTGATTAACACATGTGGATGTGATACCAGCAGACGTGTAATAGGCCAAGGCCCTTTAAGCCAGTCGCGCCAAGTTTTTTTTTTTAATTTATCAGAGCAACGAAATAATGTAAAAAGTTATCATACATGTATTTTGAGGCAATAAATGAACATACTACAGTTAATTAACTTCATTGCCCAGCAGGCGTGTTGCATGTAAAAATACCTGCAAAGGGAGAGGTTTAACTAAGGAAAAAAAATAAACTCATTATTTTCATTAATTTCGTAATTGAAGACGTTCCTCGAATAAGGGCGTAAGCAATAATTCTGAATTATATCCCCCTAGATAGATTGTCTCGTAGACTACGACGGGCAGGTTATGTAGCATGAATGTGGAATGCAAGAAGGGCATGGGTTTTCTTGTAAGAAAACCAGAGGGAACATATGGTAGACATTGAATGAGGTGGGAGATTAATATTAACAATGGTTTGAAGGAAATAGTCCACCGCTGTGGTCTCGAGGTAGCGTGCTGCCTTGTCACGCAGAGAGCCCGGGTTCGATCCCGGTCGGGGCAGTTTTTCTGGGTGAGGTTTTTATCGGGGGTTTTCCTCACCTGTAAGATAAATGTCTGGAAAACTTTAAGGTCCAAACGGTCCCCGAAATCATATGGCCATCATCATCCTTATCATCATCATCATCATCATCATCCTTCGCCGGTGTGGAAAACAACGGGAAGCTACCACACCTACAATTCCCTAGTAAAGCTGCAAGCATAGCATGAAAATGCTATGCTTGCAGTGAAGACCTGCCTTCGGGCAGAAATTACTATGGAGGATGAAGGAAGTAGACTGTACAGGAGATAATTGGAAAATATTAGCTCAGGATAGGGATGTATGGTGAGCTTAAGTCCACGTGGCCATGAACCTACGGGTTCGATAGTGTCAGTGAGTTACTTAGATAGATTATCCTATAATCAGGGCTACCGGATCCTACACCGAATCCTTCAAGTACATGACGACCTGTCTATTGAAACGATATAAACAACAATTGCATGGACAAGGTACGGGAGCAATAGGAACACAACGTCAAGACGGGACCAGGTATAGTTAATTGCCGCAAAAATTCAGAAAATTACAAATTGTATAATAAAATACAATTTACACCATGCAGTATTGCCGATGCTAGCAAACACATAGAAAACAATAAATAAACAATGCACACTTTATAAGTCCACAAATACCTGTAATACGTGTTTCAAAACTTGAAATAATGTTTACTCCCTGAGCGACATTACACAGTTTATAAAATAATAGGACGAAACTGCGCAGACTGCATACTACTCCCTCCCACCTATCTCACTATTCCACGTTAAGAACCTAACTGTAGCGTTTATTTGGTGTGGATCCACTAGCCCTGCGTTAACCGAACTCAATTTGACAGATACATGTTGCCACGTTTTTAAGATATATTTTATTGAGCAATTAGGGAAGATTACATATGTTTCTGTTTATAGTACATTCATTTAACTTGAAAATCGTCTTCTCATAAACAGATAATACAACATCATTTTTCGGACGCTTGCATCAATTCTTCTTAGCTTCTATTTTGTTGCTAATGATAGTAATATTAGAGATTATTACACGCTTGAAAAGCCCTAGTTAGTAGCTTTATAATAATACTAATAATAATAATAATAATAGGTTTATTTGACCTGGCAGAGTTAAGGCCTTAAGGCCTTGTCTAACCACTAAACCAGGTTTAAAAAAAAATAAAACAAAAATAGTCTTAAATTTAAATTACATATATATATATATATACATTACAAGTTTATGAATAAATACACATTATATTTATAATGTATTTTGGATTTTACTCTAAATTTAACGAATTAAATATCATTTTTTTATTTATATTGTACCATATATATAAAAAAACAGGAAAAAGATTAATGACATAGTATAAAATTCAATTAAATAGAGAAAAATTAATTATGAGACAAACAGTGTAACTGTATAAGCGTGAACTTAAAAGGTACCCAAGTGTGCTTTTTGGGCAACCCCTGATATCTTGGGGAAGAAGTCGATTCCAAGAGAGGGCAGAGGCTACTGTGAAGGAAGTAGAATAGGAGGAAAGTAGCTATGAAGAGGAATTGTTTAGCAGACCTGCTACGTTTGTGATCTATTGTCAATATTGTGGTAAGAGGATAACTTCTCAAATCTAGACGCCAGGTAAGTAGGGAGGTAGGAATTCAAGAAGCTTGAAAAGTAGTGAAAAAAGAGTGAATTTTACGTCTGTCAGTACGGACGGACGCCAAGATGGCCCGAGGTTATTAAAGTGTTCGGAAAATTGTTCACTAACGGCGGATATTGAAAATGAATCGAACGCAAGCACTAGGAACACGCGGCCAGTCTATGCGACGAAGTCATAGTTTTAGAGTCATTATATATTAAGGTCACAATAATCGAAGTGTGGTAACACAAGATTCTGCACCCAAGGACTTTGTTTTAAACGAAACTGGGAGGAAAATTCTTTAAAAGTCTAAGATAATGTAAGATGGCGAAAGTCTTTTCTACATAGTTGTTTCACTTGTGTTTTTAGCCAGGTTAAATTTGCAGTCTAGATGTAGTCCACAAGATCTATTATATGAAACGAAGTAATAAAGGGTCTATGATGATTATATGATTTATAGTAATGTTAGTACTTTAGTGCCTTACTTTACAGTATAATAGCCTATTTCAAACTGTTTTCAAGTCACCATACTTTAGACCATTGGCGGCGCGTCCTTTATGTTCAGTACTTATAGTCCAAAGAATCCAAAGGATATTTTATTTATTAAAATTTGTGAATAATTATAACAAATACTGCATTAGTACTTTATTTCCTTTAATATTGTAACTACTTTGAATCGGCTTATTTATTTCAACCGTGTGGATATCTGGCAGGATCGCTTAAATTTTCTCTGCATGAAACCTCCTGAACTTCAGTTTGTAGGCTCTTCCGCTCCGAGCGGCGACGGAAAGCAGCTTACTTTATTGCCTCTTGTCGCTGGTGAATCGACCAACGCAGGGCCACACGAATTCTCGACGGAAACTAAGGAGTCTATCGGGAAATATCATGTTTTGTAGGAGTTGTTATGGCGAGAGAAATGCGCTTGTTATTTCAGTGGTAGTTATTTAGCGTAATTTCTAAATCGCCTATGCTTCCTATTTATTTTTATTTGTAGACGCTTTAAACTACGAGGTCAGCTAGCGTCTTTTTTTAATCTTTTTGTCATTGTACAATGAAATGTTGAAAGGTCCTGGTATGTGAAATTCCAATCCAGCATTTCTCTTGAGGATTGAGGAAAATCAGGAGAATCTTTGTCAAATTGTTCGGCGACTGGGGTTTTGAACCCGGGATCTACCTAATACGAGTCTCCAACGAAACAGCTTGAGTCGACTTTCTCGGTCTTTGCTCGTATTAAATTAATTTTAACGACATTTTAAGCATAATCTAGTGAACCCTCAGTTAGTTAAAGCAGAAACCGCTACTGATTTATAGGCCATAAAACTCCTACCGCGTCATCTAGTTTATTATTTTAATTTTTATTTTATCCCAAAATCTTGAAACAGGGTGTTATAAATTAATTGAAATAGTATGTTAAATATTAACAAGAATGTTGTCATGTGTTAAGAGAACGTTTCAATTTTCAGATCGAGAGTGTCGCAGTGAAGAGAGGTTTAAAGAAATCTGAAGTTAATTTAATTCAAGGAATTGCATCCCAATTGTTCGTATCAACTCCTCCGGAACTTCAATTCTAAATCTACTCATGCCACTAATAGTTACAAACCTAAAGAGGTAATTCCAACACTATTATTTTAATTATTGAGAACAATCGCATTTTAAAAAAGTTTCTAGTAGTAATTTATTGCAAGTATTGCAAGTAGTATACGTCAACACCTAATAAAATACATTAAATTTAGCATAAGTTCAAATCATGTACCGGGTGGAGAGGATTGGTCATAGACAACAGTACTATTAAGAAAGTTTCCATAGCTTGATTTCCACTGCATTTACTTGCTAATATCTGTAGACTTGGCTGGATATGATTTTATTTGTGCTTAGAACCAAAATGAACCATCCACTTGCGCGACATTAATATTGTGTTCTATCTGTTTCAGAATTCTCTTTTGGAAGATGCGAGGTTTCCTACGAAATTACAAAAGTTCCACGAGCAATTGCTCTGGCACATGACAACTTGTATCCCAACATTAATATTTGTGGAAGTAAGAATTTCTAGGAGATACTTAAAACTAGGAATTTTTCGAACTTTCAACATGCTCCAGAATACCATTTTGGGCTCCCAAATTCAAAACGCTGTCCACGGGGAGGAAATGAATGTGAAGATTTCTTCAGTGTACGTTTTTTATAACTATTATTATTATTATTGTTATTATTATTATTATTAGTATTATCATTAATAAAATTAGGAACATGTTTAAGAAGTGACTGGACTCAAATACCTATAAATAATGTCCAAACAAGCATGAGATACACGAAGAAATTAAGCAGACTCGATTCTGGAAATGCATGAATTATGCATTACAGGGATTCTTGTCATCCCAAATGTTTCTCTAAAAGAAATTAATATATGATTGTGAAACATGGACTCTTAATTTAAGGGAGCAGAAACGAATTACTAATATTTGAGAATAAACTTCACAGAATGTTTTTGGACCAAAGAGAGATGAATAGATAGGTGAATAGAGACCGACTACATAGCAGTGACTACATGACATTTATAGGGAACTTGATATATTAAATAACAGTTAAGTCTCGTAGACTACGATGAGCAGGACATGTGGCAAGATTGGGAAATGAAAGAGGGGCATAGAAGCTTCTTTTAGGAAATCCAGAGGGAAAACCGCCCAGTTGTTAGACCAAGAATGGGGTGGGATTTAACATTAACCATGATACCCATCCATAGTAATTCTGCCCGAAGGCAGGTCCTTCACTGCAATTCATGGCATTTTCATGCTATAATGCTTGCAGTTTTACTAGGGAATTGTAGGTGTGGTAGCTTCCCGTTGCTTTCCACACCGGTGAAGGATGATGATGATAATGAGAAGGATGATGACGATGGCCATATGATTTCGGGTACCGTTTGGGGCCCGTAAAGCTTTCCTGACATTTGTCTTACAGGCGAGGAAAAACCCCGATTTAAAAAACCTCACCTAGAAAAAACTGCCCCGACCGGGGATCGAACCCGGGCATGCTGCGTGAAAAGGCAGCACGCTACCTCGAGACCACAGCGGTGGACAACCATGATATGAGGGAAGTAAATTATATAGGGGATGATGGAAAACATTAGC
The DNA here is from genome assembly GCA_030220185.1 of Diploptera punctata. Taxonomy (NCBI): domain Eukaryota; kingdom Metazoa; phylum Arthropoda; class Insecta; order Blattodea; family Blaberidae; genus Diploptera; species Diploptera punctata. Next base: position 9,371 of record JASPKZ010003721.1, on the reverse strand, counting down.
TCAGGATACAGATTTTATGGAGAGACTATGTCCGAGCGGACATGACACTATTGGTTGACAGTGCCAGTGATTTTAGTTAAATCATTATTATTATTATTATATTATTATTATCATTATTATTATTATTATTATTATTATTATTATTATTATTATTATTATTATTATTATTATTATTATTATTATTATTATTATTATTATATAGTTCACCGCTGTGGTCTCGAGGGATAGCATGGCTGCTTGTCACGCAGGGGGCCCGGGTTCGATCCCCGGTCGAGGCGTTTTTTTCTGGATGATGGTTTTATCGGGGTTTTTCCTCATCTGTAAGAAAAATGTCAGGAAAACTTTAAGGCCCAAACGGTCCCCGAAATCATATGGCCATCATCCTTATCATTGTCACATCATCATCCTTCACCGGTGAGGAAAGCAACGTTAAGCTACCCATACCTACAATTGCTATAGGACTTGCGCTGATTCGAGGTCCCATGGGGAAGAAATATGAACAGACAGGTGAATGGAGAAGACTACTAACAATGAAACTGCATGGTCTTTATAGGAAGCCAGATATAATTAAGAACAGTCAAGTCTCGTAGACTGCGATGGGCAGGACATGTTGCGCGTATGGGGAATCAAAGACGTGCATAGAAGCTCTCTTGTAGGAAAAGTGGGAGGGAAAACGCCCGGTTGGTAGACAAAGAATGAGGCGGGAGAACAACATTAACTACGATTTGAGGGAAGTAGATTATACAGGGAATGATTGGAAAGCATTAGTTCAGGATAGGGATGTATGGAGAGCTTATGCCCGCGCGGCCATGAACCTACGGGTTCGATAATGCAAGTGAGTAAGTAAGTAGGTAAGTAAGTAAGTATGGGGGAAGAAATTTTCTCATGGAATTTCGACCAGTATCAAACCGGTGTCCATTAGCATCGTGATGCATATGGATAGCTACAATTAGCAACGGATCCAGGTTGTGAAAACCAGCTTCAACGGCTGGGAGACCCGACGTTCTGACCACATGTCACTTCTACACTAATTGGACATCGTCTTCGTCTGTGATTAACACATGTGAATGTGAGGCCAGCCTGTCACGCCATGGAGTTTTTATATTTATTTGATAAGTAGACATTGTCAAAAATGAATTAATAGCAAATTTTATTAGTTATATTCAAAATGTCCACCGCTGTGGTCTCGGGTAACGTGCTGCCTTGTCACGCAGTGGGCCCGGGTTCGATTCCTGGTCGGGACAGGCTCCTGGGTGATTTTTTTTCGGGTTTTTTCCTCACATGTAAGACAAATGTCAGGAAGCTTAGGGCCCAACGTCACCGGAAATCATCCGGCCATCATCACAATCCTTATCATTATCATCCTTCAACCGGTTGTGGGAGGAAGCAACGGGAAGCTACCATACCTACAATTCCCTAGTAAAGCTGCAAAGCCACAGCATGGAAATGCTATGATTGCAGTGAAGGACCTGCCCTCGGGCAGAATTACTATGGATGGATATTCAAAATATGTTTAATATTGTGATATTACAGAGGGTTTCTGTGACAAGACTGAGTACCTGTGGTGAAAGTGGTGATATGGAAATTCTACAGTCGGAAACAAACAGCAGAGTAATAGTAAATCTGCATCTGCACAACAGGACTCAGGCATCAGTCAGTTCCTATATCTCCCTAAATCTCAGATCTGTGAAGCCCATCATTCGACACCTCGTCCCTCCACAAGATCATGATACATACATGGATCTCAAGTTTCAACATGTACAAATCAAGGTAAGTTTTCCACACATTGCACATTTTGAAACTTTAATATGTTACATTTTCTGATGTAAGTGTTATATAATTTAAAAACTTCCGTCACACAGGAACTGCGAAAACTAAGCGAATTCCTGAGTAAAATCGAGTTTGTACACGCATTCCGATTTGGGTGGTTTTACGGCATATATATTTATTTTTTTAATCAAATGTCATATGTCTAGGTACGTTGCGACAAAACAAACATCGCGACCACTAGAATTATTTTTTTAAATTATAGCTTCGGGTTAACCCACGCTCTTAATGATACAATTTTTCAGGTTAACTAACTCTACCTTACTTTTTTAATTCATTGCATATTACGAGTGTGATGAAGAAAAACAAAAATGCAGCCCGGTATAGCACACAGACACATACACACATGTGTGTGTGTATATATATAGGCTATATAATGTGAAAAGAAAAATAAAGGCCTGAGCCGGGATCTGAACCAGAGACTTTTAACTTATATTTTTGCGTGCTCCAACACAAACATTTATTTTTCTACCCTTATATATAATTCTCTATTCATGAGAGGCAATGGGACATCGATCGTAGTGCCATCTCGTGACTTCTGTATAAAGTAAGCATTCTAAAGAGAATATTTACATTATAGTAGTAACGGTTATTTATTTCGTTGTTTGTGATTAATTGTTTACACTTAGCAACAAATAATAATATATATTTGTTCCACCACTGTGGTCTCGAGGTAGCGTGCTGCCTTGTCACGCAGCGGGCCCGGGTTCGATCCCCGGTCGGGGCAATTTTTCAGGGTGAGAGAGGCTTTTATCTGGGTTTTTTCCTCACCTGTAAGACAAATGTCAGGAAAACTTTAAGGCCCAAACGGTCCCGAAATCATATGGCCATCATCCTCATTCTCACCCTTATCATTATCACCATCATCATCCTTCACCGGTGTGGAAAGCACGGGAAACTACCACACCTACAATTCCCTAGTGTAAAGCTGCAAGCATAGCATGAAAATGCTATGATTGCAGTGAAGGACCTGCCCTCGGGCAGAATTACTATGGATGGATATATAATTTGTCGGACAAACGGATCTGGCCCCTTCAGCGCTGCAGACTTTCTTAGAAAAGTTAACGCCTGTACAGTGTACACACGCCGTTCTGTGCGTTTCTTCTGTGAGTTCCCATCCCACCACGCAAGGACAAAATCTGTCCTTCAACAAGATGGCTCAAAAGTGTAAGTAGTGGGAGGGGCGAAAGAAAAGAGACATAAGAATTCAGGGAGGGATATGATTTACCGAGGTAGAGAAGAAAATAGTGTTCAGTTGGCATATCTTATGGGGGCACAGATCCGTTGGTCAGACTACATACACACACACGCATATATATATTTATATATATATATAGCATCAACCTTTTTCGATGGCTACTAAGAGTTTGGATGAAGATTTGAACAAAAAAAATAGAAACTTTTACTGACAAAAACCTATCAATCAGATTGTGATAAATACATAGTTCCTTATATAGATATTTTATTGTTTTATAGATTATTTTATTTATTATTGCCAAGTCGTTTGAGTTGGACTTTAGACATTCAATGGCTGTAGTCTGTTGAGATGGAATATAGACATAGTCTTGTGTAAGCTAACTGTAAACATCCCTACATTTAGTTCATTTGGAATGTTAGGTTGTACAGTTATGGGTGACTTCAGGTCATTTTTGAAGTATATACACTTGAGAAGTGATGGGCTCTGTCTGTCTGTGTGTGTACTGCTGGAGGGGTAAGTCACCGACCATTTTTTCTTAATAATGTAGTCCATTTCCTTTAGATTTCAATCACGTACCATATAATATTTTTGAAACTATATATTTTCAAAAAGGGATATTTTATTATGTAGATTGTTGATTAGATGTTTAAACATTCCACAACTCCCTTTCTCAATCCCCGAGATAGTACTGTAGTTTAATATAGGCTTAGAATAGAATTTAGGGCTGGAGATATTTAGGATTTCTAATTATTTATACTTTAGTAATAAAATAGTTTAAGATAAGACTCCTTTTGTTTAATTTCAATGCCTGTAAACTGTACATCCTCATACTAAACGCTCGACTAGGAAACCGCTACCAGATTTTCCAAGTCCCGAAGGTCCTTTAAGCCTAATAAATCCAGTTGAATCCATAACATTGGTGGCAGCGGTGGGATATCACATAATAATGTTTTATTATTTTTTTATGATAGGGAACGGACCCTTGCAAGCTTTCTGGACCGTTTGGAATACAATAAATATTAAAATTTTGTGATACGTACAGTTTAGGTTAAAATCAGCAGTGTAAGATTTATGTAAAACATGGGATATTTATTATTTAATAGAAATTAAATCAATAAAAAGATATTAATTCTGGATTGGGATTTAGATTAATCAGACCTTGGAAGAGAGAGGAAGTTGTGGAACAAGAGAAAATTGTTTTTTCAACGTAGTTATAATTTTGAGCAACTACTTTTTTTTTTTCTTGTAAATCTGTGCATGGTAGAGTAAGAGAGTATACTATTTATTTTTGTCTAGGAAATATGTCTGTTAGGACTGAATAGGATAAAAATATAAAACCATTATACATTGGCAAAAACTCATGGCTGAAACGTGGCCTGAAACGGGATATGTCGACGTATGCGAACCGAACTCGTGGCTTGTGGACGGGATGACACGCCATCATACTAACATGAATATTTTTGCCGATGGTGATCGTAACCAATAATAATAGTAATAAAATAATTTCTCTGCAATAATAATTACAAAATAGCATGAACTAATTACCTTCGTGGAAATTACTTCCATATAATACTGAAGTACAAGGGTTTAAATGTCTCGGGTTATTAATTACCTCAGGGCAACTCAAGCGATTACCAACATATGAACGAAATGTTGAATTAAATGAGAAAATTTAGAAACGTTATATAGGAATTATTTTTAGATCTTTTCCTGCGAACAGATCGTTTCTGCATGCGTTGGAAATATTATTAAATATGGAGATTAAATAAATAAACGGACTGTGTCACTCCTATGTTGGCAATACTAGATGTCAAGTCGAAATCATACCGACGTTGTTTAAATTAGTGGAAAATGACAGGTCATATATATATATATATATATATATATATATATATATATGTAGCAATTATGAAATAATTTAGGGGGTAACTACAAGGGTTTGTTAAGAAAATATTTAGAGAAAGGAGTCTCGGGTTCGAACCCTGGTGACTAGCTTTACAAGATGGCGGCTGGAGTGAAGGCTAGGTTATGAAAGGTCAGAAAAAACAGAAAAATAAGTTTTCACATACGGTGACTACCAGTTGTTTTTTTTAGATTTCTTGTCCGAGAACGGTAAGCAGGAGTGTTCTAAATTAGCTATAATACAAGTATATTCCTAGCAGGAATGTAAGATATGTTCGAGGAATATTTAGTTTTGAAATATGTCCCCGTATGCGAGGCTATCTAACGGGATTTTTGATAAAGATTCTGAAAATTTTCCAACTTGAATGAGGGGAGTACACACATTCAAATAATTCGATCGGCATTATACATCATCAGATCAAATATCCGAAATCATAAAGAGTATCAATTTTTTTTTTAACAGATTGATCTGGCAGCACGCGTAATGTGTTGGCTAGGATGTCGTCCCTAGAAGTCTTGGATTCGAACTCAGGAAAAAATGTATTCAGTATTTGGTTAGTCTCTCCAGAATAGCGCAAAATGGACATAGTTTGAAAATTTTTTCGAGGTTTATTGGAACTTGGACTAATAAATTATTTTACCTTTTTTTTACAAGTCAGGAATATTTAGCATTTGTCGGGAGTAAATTTGAAATTTTCCGCAACTCGTTAAACTAATTTATCGAAGAAAATATGGAATTATGGAACTTAGATTCTTTTTACAGATTAAATAACAAAAATATTTAAAATAAATAAAAGTGGCTCATGGAACTCAGTTTCCTTTACAAATATAAATAATTAACTTAGATAAAAATCTTGGTTTCAACGGAGTTTATTTATTGTGTAACTTATATAGACCTAAATTATACTTGGATGGGACACCAGTAACGGAAATCAGATTACATCTCGTAACGGTGTATTGAAAATAGATTCTGAAAACTTTCCACAACTGTTACAAGATATGTCAGCTGATGGTTCGAACTAGGACACATATTGCCGCATAACGTCATTATAATTTAGAAACAAAAGAACATAATAGAGGGATGCGAATTTTAATCTATCTTTCGAATCGGTCGATGAACGTTAATAACCATAAGCGGCAAATTTATGGATACAGGTAGTTGATGAATTATAATGTTTTAAATGATGTTGATTCATAAAATAGTTAGTACTGCTGAGGGAAACCTTGATGCTGACCAATCTTATAATTCTCTGTCCGAGTAGACGACCTTGCCCGCATGAGACTAAGCGTTTAAGTAAATAATAATAGAACATTATGTTTGGCAAAATAAACATACACGGATACGACCGAAGATGCTAATAAAAAAAATTACTAGGAATTACAAAACATTATATAACTTAACGGTGGCTATAAAATTTTATTTTAAAAACATTAGGAAACATAAATAGTCTTTTATTATAAGTTTGGCTATAATTACGTCTAATTTAAAAATCTCACTTCAGAAGGAAACAATAAAAAAAAATAATCTCCACAAAATAAATGAATAAATACAATGGTATTGTCTATTAATCCTCAACCCAAGTGATATGATAACTACATAACTAGGGATTTTTTTGCGTGTTCTGTTTGTGAATTAAGTCCTTATGTTTTCATCTACCTTATTAATTTGTTTTGTGAATTTTCAAAACCGACTTTATGCATTACTTAGGACTTTTGAGTAAATATTTTGAATACCTATATGGTGATGGTGACTTGCATTTTCCTCCCGAGAGATTTTTATGCAGTGAAGGAGTTTTGATTAAATCAGGAGTGTCCTAGTTATTTAGGCATTATCTTTTAAACGGCGACTACATACTTAAAACAATATAATTTAGATAGGTGGCCGCATTTTTTTTGTAAGATTGTGAACTGTTCCGTAAAACTTTATACTATTAGTGGATTATTTAATTTCATAGTGAAGTGAGCAATCTAGTCCGTAGAGCTTTTGAGACATTTTATTTTAGGGCAGCACGCGAAGTGGATAATTGCAACGTGGTGATAAATGGCGGCGCCCTTAAGACCCTGAACTCCGCGAAATAATTTCTTGTCATTCAAGTGCATTTTTTGAACTATTTGAGTAGTGACGCATATCTTAGTGGTTTAACACCTAAATCCGTAAACTGCTCTATCATCATAAATAAAAAACTTTCATTACATATATTGCCAGATGAAAGGAAATCGTTGAGGAATGAAGAACATGTGGGAAGTTAGAACTCAATCAAAGGATGCTTTAAATAATACTAAATAACCAATAAACAAATGATAATCATTAGAATTAAAATACTAATAACGCGTACTAGAAATAAGCTAAAAATCTGTGAATTTTAAACGAACTAATTTAAAAGTAAAACCTGTTTTGGAAATGAAACTAACTGAGCAGCGAGTAGATAATCTAGAATCGCTGCCATCAATTAAACCCCCAGATTATGGCAACGCAAATAAATATGGACTAACTACGAATAATCTCAACAACTAAAATTAAATAATATTAATAAGTAATTAATATAATTTCGGTTTGGCAGGTATAAAAAGAGCAATCATATTACGAAGACAGGACATGAGAGTAAAAGAGGATGACCGAGACTCAGTAAATAACCAACGGGCAATCTGAGCTATAAAAGTAACCCAGGATAACTAATCGACCTAATAATGGAAAAAATGATAATAAAAATAGTAATAATCCCATAATAATAATAAGAATAATAATAATTAACCATAATATCTATATTACTAAAACAAAAATAAACAATGATACCAAACCTCAGTCCTTCCAATAAAAGTTTGACAGTCATACTGCATAATAATAATAATAATTCACAGAAAAATTACCAAGAATAATTATAATAATAATACCAGTTAAGATAAAGAAATTAACAAATTAATGCAATAACCTAATGATAAGCATAACTACGTTATATTAAAAAATCATATCTAGTAATAGGGAAATCATTAGATTAAATGATGGGCGGATACTATTAAAGGGAAGGAGGCCTAAATGATCGTAATACTTGAGATACCCGATAGGACCTACAGTACTTCTTATATCGTATTTAAATACTAATAATAATATCAATAATAATCATAATAATAATGACAATACTCTATTAATACTATTAAATAAAAAATAACAGACCTCAGTAATAACTATCACCCTTAACGATCATAAAAAAAAAACTAAATAAATAAATACATAACAATCAATCAAATTCCCAGTATTAATAATGTATAATGATAATCAGACAACATATAAAAACTTACAACTAACAATAATAAGAATAAGAATAATAATATAAATATCATAACCATAATAATCACTTTCGCAGTCTAATGAACCCACAATAATACTAATGATGATGATGAAATAAGAGCGAACTACCAGGAATAAGACTTGAGTTTATGAAATAAAATAAAGAATAACGACACCACAATCTCAATTTTCAGCAATTAGGACTCATTTAAGAGTGAATGGGTTCCGGGATAAAGTAGTAGGCTTAGGTTTGCGAGAAGATAACGTGGAAGCAAATCCAGATAGATTCCCGTAGTATGGTTAAGCTATAGCGTAAGACGAATGATAGGTTTCAATTAACCAGCAGTTTTATTCCAACATGGAGGGTAGAAATTATTTTAACATTGGCAAGAAATAAGGAGTGACAACCATTTCAGATTAAAGAGGGGAGGATGTGCATATCCAACTTGGTTTACACAAAACAAAAAAAAGAGAACGGAAGAGGGGCATTGAATTAGGAAAATTATATAAACTTTTTGAAAACGCAGTGAAGAATAGGACAAGCGTTGAAAGATTCCCTAAAAAAAAACAGAAATTTATCGAGTGACAACCATGCAGAAATGATCGAAACAAATTAATTTATTCCCATAGTAATTTTAGAAGATTGAGGTTAGGATATACTTCACACCGATAGTTGGGTTGCTTAATCGAATCTAGTGGAAGTATTATCATATAACTTTGGGGATTTCAAGGGCTACATGAATAATTTCTAATGGAAATTACACCCCAATTAATTAATTCGGCTGATTCATGACACTTGACTGAGATGCATACAGGAGGGAAACAGAGAAAGGATCCTGCGGCTCTCGAGATCTTCCTCTGTACACTGATAGCACATCAGTGGGAATATGACCAGTTGAGAATAGACACACACACATGGGATTTGGAAACTTATGTAAATAGTGTAAATGACCACTAGATCGCTGTAAGGACTCGCCAGACTTGGCCTACCAAATCACTGGACACCATTATAAAGAAAAAAACGAGCGAAAATGACTGTAACCTCGGTTCAATCTTGGCTAAGCGATGTTCGGAAATAACACAGAAAACCAATATAAGTTAGAAGGAGTACAGAATTAGGATAGGAAGCAAGGGAGGCATTCTATCTGATGGAGGCCC
>JASPKZ010003720.1:0-10182 GCA_030220185.1 Diploptera punctata | reverse complement strand
ATGAATGATGTTATAGTTATGTCCACAACTGTTATTTTATTTTGTATCTGTATTTGGGTTTTTTTGCTAGAAGCAAGTAATTTTGTTATTTGTTTAATATTAGGATGAATTATATGTCATGAAAAATCTTGAAATTTCTTTTTTATTTTCCAAACAATCATAAACATAACATAAGGCTAATGAAACTATTAGTTTTCCATCGTGAGCTAATTATTAGCCAGAGCATTAAGGCATGCTGCTGTAGATCAGAAAGTCCAAGGTTTAAAATCACGCTGACCACCCATGGTAAGTGAGGTTGCATTTTATAATATATGTTAATATCGTTTTGAATTATGTAGACTATATGGTAAGTACAATTGAGGTTAGAAGTGGAATAGAAACATAGAATAAAGGGAGAAGAAGAAGGAGAACAAGAAAGAGACTTAAAGTAGCCAAAAATTGAGTTTTTTTCTAAAAGAACTAAGTTCAAATGAACTAGAAAGATTTAATAGTTTGTTTATCATCCTTTTATTATTTATCACACACAAACCACAGCACAACCCCTTCACTACACTCTCTGCTACACATAAATTAGATACCCGATCACCTTGAGCACAGTGTCCTTATATATCCCTCCTCATCCACAATACCTATTATTCAAAATCTTTTACAATTTCTCTTGCTAGAAAATGGAATTCCCTTCCCACCCTATGTCAGAGAACTGCCAAACTTTACAATCTTTCAGAAACAAATTGAAAATAAAATTATTAACTGAAACAACTCACTAATATTACTTTTAAAAATTAATCATTGTTTTTTTTCATTATTTACTAAAAATGAGTTTTAAGATTTATTAATATAATTTACCTAACAAACGCCATGTATAAAAAGTGATAGATTAATTCATTATTGTATAATTACTTTTTTTGTATTTTTTCTTTTCCTTTCTTTTCTTTTTATGTATAGTAGATTCGAGCTGTTATTCCTTTCTGTATTAATTTTATCATTAATTTAATTTTAATTGTATTTAATTTTATTGTATTATTAGACATTATTTTTATTATTAATTCAATTTGACAGATAATTAATTGTTAGTATGACTATTATTGTAATTTTTTGTATTTATATGTAACATATGTTTGTCCTGGTGAGTGGAAGAGAAGGCCCCATGGTCTCTTAACTCCCACATGTCTAAATAAATCTATTCTAAATCTATTCTATTCTATAATTTTATTGTTTCATACATTTACTTCTTCATAATTTCCACGATTTTGTATAGAACGAAGGAAAATAAAGGTATGCAAAACAATATAATAGAAGCAGGTCACAATTCAATTTATTAAACAACACATTATCAAAAATACACACATATAAAACAACTACAGAATAACATCTTGGAGGAAATTGAAATTTTAAAAGAAGCCAAGAAACTAACATAACTTCAATGAGAACATATTAAGTGGACTATATCCCTCTTTATAGACTCATCGTCTTCATAGATGACACTGGCCGCTTGACAAGATCTTTTCTCCATTCATCCCTTCCTTTTCCATTTTCTAACACAAGTTCCTTAAGATCTTTGTCTATTCCATCTAACCGTCTCAACTTCATCTGCCCTATTATTCTTCTTCTTCAGGTTTTAAGTAGTGTGAGTTTGTATAGAATAACACTGAAAATAAAAATTATAGCCTCACTATGATGCTTGTCCAGCGGCTTGCTTGTTTCCCCACAACTGTTATATTAATTAAATACAAAGATGCTGACTACCGCCACTATAATAATTCCGCATGTTAATATTGTATATTATATGTGTATATCTATATTATGCATCTATAGTTAGTTTGTATTACATTAAACTTATGCCTGATTTTGTTTTCTTGTTTTTATAGTTGATTGTTTCATGGCCATTATTTTTTGTATATTGCCCCCTTAATATGAGCAATCTTGCTCTTTGGGGTCTTTGAAGAAATATAAATAAATCATTGTCAGCATTGTTGCGTGGCAACCCGCTTTTATATAAACGACGACAACCATCATAGTGAGCTGATAATACAGGTGTAGTACTTTATCAGCAGCTGAAAGATGGAACATGTTTTCTGAAGAGCCTTCAACCAATTTTTTTTTTTAACTTAAGCATTAGGTTGAGGATAGGTAAAACCTCAGTATGATTTTTAATTTTAACCTTAGTTGAGGACAACTGAAACCTCAGTATGATTTTTAATTTTAACCTTTGTTGCACTGTAGTCACTCTAGCTGGCACAAGCTCCATTCAAAATGTCAGAAGTCACTTCTTTTGTAGGTGACTTTGAAGTTACATGAAATGTCATATTTAATATGATTATAAGACAAGATGTTTTTATTATATTATTAATCATGTAGAGAGGAATAGAAGGCCATCCATGGCCTCAAACTCTGTAGTGAATAAATAAATAAAATTTATTTTCCAACTTCATTAATTTGTGACCTGCTCATCTCAATCTCCTAGACTTATAATCTCTGAAAATATTAGAACAGATATATAGATTATATAATTCCTCATTGTGAAAGCTTCCCTTATTGTCCATTCTCAATCCTTGATAAGACCAAATATTTGTCAATGTATCCTATTTTTGTTAGTATATATTTTAGCTTGTTTTGTTTCCTTAATGTAATATAACAGGTGAGCTTAATAGACTGTCATTCCTAAGGAGGTATTAGCTAAAAGTATGAAAAATTATATGCCCAAGAAAAGAAGAAGAAGAAGAAAGAATAAGAAGAAAAGATATGTAAGATATAAATAATGTTATGTATTCAATTATGTAAGAGGCAACTTTGGTGAAGTAGGAGGTTAAGGCTCCCACCTTTCTAGACAATCGGCACTAGATGTCAGCCAGGTGTCAGCAGTGTGTGACGACCACCTTTACCCCTAGAACAAGCATCTTAAACCCAACCATAAATTCGACTTGACCCAGGAAATTGCTTGGTTATCCAGTTCCCGTGCGACGGGCACTCCAGTATTATGGCAGCTGAGAGGATCTATACAGTCATTAGTGGTAGTTGGGGCCAACTTGATATTTTGTAACACTCAGAATGATTTTAATATTTTCCTTGATCTCGTGCTAGTTTATAACAATATTATCGATTTTGTTTGGTAAATAACTGGTATGTTGCTCAATACATCGTTTAATGATAACTTTTACACTTTTTATTTGATAAAATATGTGGTTAATAACCTCATACCTAAATTTAAAAGCCCAAAATTTGGCTTTAAATGATTGTTATACCTTTGGCATACATTTGTGAACATGATATTTTTTCACTAAATCTAAATATTAAGATTAACAAATTATTTTCCATTTGTTTTGTTTTAATATTGTATAATCGTACCATTAGTTTTCTATATCTCATTATTTTTCTTTGTTTTTTTTATATACACTAACAGGGACAATTAAATATGTCTTGCTTGTATACATTTTATTATTAGTTTTAGTCTTAATTTTAACTAACATTAACTGGTTGCATTATAGATCGTAATATAATAAATATTTTTTGATCAATTTTTTTTTACTATTTAATGTTAGAGTTAATTGAGATTGTTATATTCTGATGTAATATATGTTTGTCCTGGTGAGTGGAAGAGAAGGCCACATGGCCTTAACTCCACCACCAGACTAAATAAATAAATCTAAAAAATTCCTCTTGAAGTTTGTTATGTATTAAGTCTATTTATTTTACCAATTTATATTATATTTCACTTTTTATATAAGTATAATGAATGAGATTGAACAGAGAAGGCTAAAATGGTATGCACACGTAAGAGGAATGCAGGATGCAAGACTACCAAAGGCTATCTATGCATGGAAAATTGAAAGGAGAAGAAAAGGAAGACCAAGAACAATCTGGAAGAATGAAATTTAAAATTCAATGAAGAAATTTGGTTGTAACAGACAAATACACATAGGATAGAACGATGGAGAACTTTAATTAAAGGAAATTTGTGAATGTTTGTTGCAAACTGATAATCTATAAGTCCGTAGCCATTTATGTACTTTTTAAAATTCATGTTAATTACTAAGATTGGTTGGAGGAAACCCTCAATGATGAGGAAAATTCTCAAAATGAATGAATGACTTTAACCGTAAAATGTGAATGTTGATACATGTTTTAAAAAACGGTTTTGGATTGGTTTTTATATACGTCTTTAAAATGTTCACTTTTTCTCCTGAGATATTATTTAAGAACAAAAGCCTCATTGTCTTGTGGTCAGAGCTTCTGACTACAGTTCATGAGGTCCCGGGTTCGATTTCCGGTTAGACCATAAGGATTTTTCCTTAAAAGGGAATATTATTATTGATGGTTCGCCCATGCTCTGGAATTAGTAAGTTTAGGTTTAGAACTATACTGACACTTCATTATCATTTATCACCCATCCATATCATCAGAGCAACGGAACAGACAGTCTTTGGTAGTCTTCCATCCTGCATTCTTCTTACGTGTGCATACCATTTTAAGCCTTCTCTGTTCAATCTCATCCATTATACTTATAAAAGTGAAATAAATATAAATGGTAAAATAAATAGGCTTAATTACATAACAAAAACTTCGGGAGAGTTTTAAGGGTGTTTTTAATATCGAGTGGCTCAGGTGTGCGTGTGAGTGTGTGCAGTTCCCACCACACCTGGTCACACACACACATACACATCGGTTTGTTTCCCCAACAGCTTCAGTTTACTAAAACTCCCCCATAATTTGCTTTTGCTTTTATATGCTACAGCTAGGCCAATAGGGTGAAGTATAGGCTTACTCTAGCTATATTCTATCTCCAAAATAACAAAACTAGTTGAAATGTCATATTTTGTTAGAATGTATCCAAATGCATTACAGGCGTATATTATATCTCGAACTTCTGAAAATCATTATTTTCTTTTTCACTCGTTGTTCTTGTATTATTGTATTTAGGCCTATTATGGAAAAACTTGATGGGACGACAGGCCTAAAAGTCCTTGACCCACCACCGGTTGCTGGCCTCACATCCATATGTGTTAAGCTCAGAGGTAGACGATCATCCTGCCAGTATAGGGCTGACAATGTGGTAAGCATGCCCGGGTCCCAGCCATTAAAATTGGGTTTTCTCAACTTGGAGCCGATACTTATAGCTAACCAAATTCCTTTTGATGCTGGGTTGGCCCGCGGTCCCACACTGACCGGAAGCCATGAGAAAAATTTCTTCCCTCATGGAGACTCGAACCAGCGCTAGTCCCGTCGTTCTGCGCCAAGGCCTCTATTATTATTTATTTATTTATTTATTTATTTTCATCATCCGTTTTTAGTGTTATTAACTTTAAAAGTAACACTTTCATCAACTATGGCAAATAACTAAACTCACTGGCACTATCGAACCCGTAGATTCAGGGCCGCGCGGACATAACCTCTCCATAATTCCTATCCGAAGATAATGTTTTTCAATCATCTTTTGTATAACTCTACTTTCCTCAAATCATAGTTAATGTTATTCTCCCACCTCATTCTTGGTCTACCAACTGGGCGTTTCCCTCTTGTTTTCCTACAAGAAGCTTCCATGCCGTCTTTCATTCCCCATTTGTGCCACATGTCCTGCCCATTGCAGTCTATGAGACTTAACTGTTCTTATTATATCTGGCTTCCTATAAAGACCATGTAGTTTTCATTGTTGTGTAGTCTTCTCCATTCATCTGTCTGTTCATCTCTCTTTGGACAAAAATTTTCCTAAGAACTTTATTCTCAGATACTCGTAATCTCCTTTTCCTCCATTAAAGTAAGAGTCAATGTTTCGCATCCATATAATATCCATCCATCCTAGTAATTCTATTGAAATGTCTAGGCTTCTATTCCAGATGTCCCTACGAAATTTTTTACTTCCCCTTTCGAGAAGGATCGATGGCCAGAAGGTTCCATTTGGAAGTGTCCTCGACAATATATATATATATATATATATAATATTGCAGATTTTCGCGGATATAAGTATAAATATGAAAGTTTCTTTCTTGGGTTTTCCGCGTCTTGAATTCAAGTTCGGCCTCTGGCCACAGATTCCGACGTTTCGGTATGATCCCACATGCCATTATCAATTATCATTCCTTGAGAGGATGATTAAGAAATATTACCTTGATTTCCAGTTTTTTTTAATTTCAATTATCATTCCGCGGTGGTCAAGTGGTTATGCTCCTTGCCTCTGGTCCCAAGGGTCGCGGGTTCAAACCAGGCCGGGGTCGATGGATTTTTTTAGGACGGAAAAATCCAAGGAGCAAGTCCTCCGGGAGGGACTTTAAGCCGTGGGTCCCGAGTCTGAAGATTTTCAGGCTCGTAAAAAATCCTTAAGCCTGAATGAAAAGGCCTCTAAGCAAAATTTACCGAACTTTCCCGTCCTAGTACTACCTTGGTTTCCTAGATGTCAGTATGAGGCGGAACGATGACCACATACCACTGAAAATGACATCTATACGAAAACAAGTGTAACTAAATTAGCATGGTTCAAATTCTTCCCTGTAGGGGGAAGCGCCTAAATCTCTGTAAAGGGAAAACATAGGCTTACAATACAATACAATTATCATTCCTTGATAATGGCATGTGGGATCATGCCAAAACATCGGAATCAGTGGCCAGAGGCCGAACTTGAATCCAAGACGCGGAAAACCCAAGAAAACTTTCATATTCATATATATATATATTATATATATATATATATATATATATATATATATAACTCTGTGTCCGTGTCCGTGTGTGTGTGTGTTTGTGTTTGTGCGTGTTTTTGCGTGTGTTAGCGTGTGTTAGCGTGTGCGTGTTTGCTTGCGCGTGTGCGTGTTTGCTTGCGCGTGTGCGTGTTTGCTTGCGCGTGTGCGTGTTTGCTTTCGCGTGTGCGTGTTTGCGTGTGTGTGCGTGTTTGCGTGCGTGTGGCGGTGTGTTTGCGTGCGTGTGAGTGTGTTTGCGTGCGCGTGTGCGTGTGTGCGTGTGCGTGTGTGCGTTTGCGTGCGCGTTTGCGTGCGCCCGCGCGTGCGTGCGTGCGCGTCAGTTGTGTTTTGACAGCGATAGGTAAACTGAAAGAGAGAGAACAAATTGTAGTGAGAGGACTCTTCAAGGACTGTAAAATAATTGTGAAAGAGATAAACTTCCAATCCCTATTGATTGTTAGTATATGCTGTGATTAATTTGTAATATGAACGTTGTTTTAAGTTTCTATCTTCAACCGTTTGCCAGTAACAGCAATTGAAATTAGGTCCATTCGAGCGGTCCACACTGTATATAAAATCAAGAAGGTTTCTAAATGGTAGAAAGAGTAGGGGTGCCTGTAGGCAAACAGTTTGTGGATAGTTTGAAGTCCACAATGGGTTGAAGCAGGGAGATGCACTATCTCCTCTACTATTTAATTTTATACTAGAGCATGCCATCAAATCTCTAGAGGATGAAGAAGGCTTACAACTCAATGGTATAATAAGCTGTTAGTTTATATGCTGATGTAGTACTATTGGCCGATAGCGAGGAGATACTAAAGGCCAACCACGCACACACTATTGAGTAACACTAAGAAATTAGGACTGGAAGAAAATATCAGAAAACTAAATATATGGTCACACGTAGAAATACATTATATAATGGAAATTGACCGCTAATGCCAAATAAGGGAAATTTTGAGAAAGTCGCTGAGTTCAAATACCTAGGAAACAATAATCACAATCGGAATGAGATGCACAAGAAATTAAATATAGGCTCAATTCTGGTAACGTCTGTTTATTTTATCTACATTAATCATTTTCAATACTTCTATGATAGGGAATATGACGGTAACTTCAGTTATACTATCTATCCATCCATAGTTATTCTGCCCAAGGGCAGGTCTTTCACTGCACCATCATAAGCATTTTCATACTATGCTTTGCAGCTTTACTAGGGAATTAGAGGCGTGGTAAAGCTTCCCGTTGCTTTCCACAACAAGACTGATGATGATAATGATAAAGATGATGATAGCTGGATGATTTTCGGGGACCATTGGGCCCTAAGCTTCCTGGTATTTGTCTTACAGATGGGACCAGGAGCCTGTCCCGACTGGGGGTCAAACCCAACCACTGCGTGACAAGGCAGCGTGCTACCTCGAGACCCACACCTTTTATATCCCATTTGTGCCCATCGCAGTCTAAGAGACTTGACAGTTATATCTGGCTTCTTATAAAGACCATGTAGTTCACCATTATGTAGTCTTCTCTATTCATCTGTCTATTCATCTTCTTTGGTCAAAAATTTTCCTAAGAACTTTATTCTCTAACAATTACGTACATTAATTTACTTTACTTAGCTTCTTAATATTATTGAATTTTGTTATTAATGAATAGCTTCTCTCCTGAAATACAATATTATACAGGATGGATGTAATAAGATGTTATATTACAATAATCCGATGTGTTTATTATTAATTTAATACTTTCTTACTGAAGGATGAGTTATATTTGAAGATAAAAATTAATACGCTCAGTTCAGGATTCGAACTCAGGGGCTTTGATTTTCATTTCGTGATTAACCCCACAGTTAATGAATATGATCATTTTTACAATGTCGCAACAGTACACAATATTGATAGATTCTTGTAACAGCTGTTGCGGGAGCCATGATTGGAAGACCAAATCTACCCATGGATCAGTGTTGCAACATTTATCTGTTGTTACTCCAAAAGTCACAAGTTTTCACTTATTTTGCATGAGAACTATACATTTTATTGCAAAGCTGCAGGGGATCAAAACATTCCTGTTTTATGCCTTAATTATCTAATTAAATATTACAGCTGAACTGCACTTCTCACTAGCGCTTGATTTTTCAGTTATATTGTTGTAAACTATAGCCTTCTTCTATGTATTTACTAACATGATTTAATATTTTAAACTTTTTCAAACACATTTTTATAACATTATTAGACAAGTTTGAAGTACTTACTTAAATATGCAAATCAGATTATTACGACTTGTTAGACAATATTGTGATGCTGCTATGTTTCCACAGAAGACGAAAGCTGATAATATATAAGAAGATAATATCTAAGTACGTCTAACTATAGGCAATATAAAAATCACGTCAAAGAAATAATGTATTGTTATAGTTTTACCACAATATGACACTAGGTCACAAGATAAGTCTGCTAACAAATCCTCTTCATAGCACTTCCTCTCATTCTACTTCCTTCACAGAAGCCTCTGCCCCGCTCCTTGAAGTTCCTTTAACAAAAATTCGTTTCATGTTAGTCAGCAGCATTTTACTGAGCTAGATTTTTCATGACGTGTCTACTCAAAACATGCCCCACATCGGGAAAGATACTTAACCAAACAAATTTAATTGTGTTTATTTCCCTACGGGGGCACGCCTAGCGTAGATGGTTAAAGCAACTACACTACTACAAAACCGGAAGCTCGAGGGTTCGAGTTCCGACGGGTCAAATTTTTTAAACCGACCCAAACCTTCTGGTAGCACCATGGCCCTGGGGTCGAATCAGCCTCTAACTAAATGAGTACCGGAACGCTTGTTCTGAGAGTAAAGGCGGTCGTCATGCAGGGCTGACAACTCTGTCGATGTTTAAGAAAAGTGGGAGCCTTAACCTCCTACTAACCCAAGGGTCTCCTATGGCCTGTAGTGGGAACATTTTACGTTTATTTCCTAGAGATGTCAGCGAGTGACAAAGTATTTATTACTTTATCGCTTCAAAGAGACATCTGTAAGCAACTAAGGTATACTTGGAAAGGAGAGATCGATTAAATTTAGTTCAGAGGTTCTGTTTTAGCTTGAGATTCTTTTACGCGATGGACATCTTCAAACTCATGATCCACAACTTAAAGTCCTTCCCCCCAGAAAACTCGTCTCTTTGATTTTTCGATCTGACAGTATACATCGATCCCTGCTAGGTTTGAACTCCCCCTGAGCACCGAAATAAATTTAATTCGACTTTACTAGGCTGAAAATAATATTGTTGACTATTTAACTCATGCCCCAAATGGGAGTCAATGATCAATCCACGTTTTCAATGAATTTTGATTTACAACCAATCACCGTCTTTTTCACCTTGATTTTATCAATTTAATTTTATTACTTTAAAATCATGCTCTCTCTTTTTAACATTCCGAATAGGTCAGAGAATTATTTTGCGGACGAATATATAAGAAATAACTGAATTAGCAATGAATACAGTAAAACTTTTCAAAGCGGAAT
>JASPKZ010003719.1:0-28110 GCA_030220185.1 Diploptera punctata | reverse complement strand
CCTTCATTTACCAGCAGGATGGTGCTCCACCACACTTCCATCACGATGTTCGTGAATTTTTAAACATGAGATTGCCAACCGATGGATCGGTCGCGGTGGAGAGAATGATCAGAAATTGTTGTCATGGCCTCCACGCTCCCCCGATTTGACGCCGTGCGATTTTTTGTTTGGGGGTATGTGAAAGATTCAGTGTTTGTGCCTCCTTTACCAGTAGACTTACCAGAACTGCGAGCTCGCATAATCAATGCCTTTGAACAAATTAATAGGAACATGTTACGTCGAGTATGGGACGAACTTGATTACAGACTTGATATCTGCATAATCACCAAGGGGGAGCATATGGAGCACCTGTAACATCTCAAAAAAAACCTGTAACATCTCAAAAAAAACCTGGGAAGTTGCTCTATGTATCTGTAAAAGTTCGTGAAAATATGTCGAATACTACAGCTACCATAAAATCATGAAATCGCTCCAATCATTTGTAATCACCCTGTATATATATATATATAGAGTACCAGCCGTGCCCAGGCGTACAGCCAAAATCCTGTTATAAGTTCCATCTAATGTATAAAAATGAATGTTTGTTTGTTTGTTGGTTTGTTTGTTTGTTTCTTCATACTTTATGCGCGGCCATACCGTTGATCCGATTGTGATGGGGCATTTTGCAAAATGTTCAGGAGAGAACCGGGATGAACATAGGCTATAAGAGAGTTGTGATACTTAACTCCTACACCCTTAAAATTGCCATTTATAGTGGAAAACGTGAAAAAGTAGCTCTTTGGACGCTTCAATGGCTTACTTTGCCTAAACCATAACAAACACACAAAAGTAATGTACACAGAACGAAAACGTCCGCGACAGCATATGTTTATCTCTTATGGATAACTCGCAATAACCATTCTTATCTTTCATTTTTGCCAAGAAGATCGAGACAAGTGCGAAGATTCATGCAAGCATAGCATCATATGGTATGTATTCGTTTACGGATAACTCACAATAACGAATTTGTCTTTTAGCTCATTTATGCCAAGAAGATCGAGATAAGTAGATTCCCGGGGAACACCATGCAATCAGCACGGGGAATATTGAAATATTTACGGTATTTATTTATAATTATTTTTCATTTTACTTATTCAACTAATCATAACAAGTACATTAATTTTCGTCCTTCAGCTCATTTATGCTGAAGATCGGGATAAGTAGATTCCCGGGGAACACCAGGTAATTAGCACGGGGAATATTGAAATAATTACGGTATTTATTTATAATTATTTTTCATTTTACTTATTCAACTAATCATAAAAAGTACATTAATTTTCGTCCTCCAGCTCATTTATGCTGTAGATCGGGATAAGTAGATTCCCGGACAACACCTGGCAAACAGCACGGGGTATCTAAAAATAATTACGATATAAATTTTTCCTCCCACCTATTTAACTAAACATAAACCACGTTAATTTTCGCATTTCAGCTTATTTTTGTCAAGAAGATCGGGATGAGTAGATTCCCGTGCAGCGCCGAGTAATCAGCACGGGATATCTAAAAAAATATAAATTTCCATTATTTTTCCTTTCATTATTCAACTAAACTTAAAATCACATTAATTTTCATTAATTTAGCGTCAGCAGCGCACGCCGGGTATTAGCTAGTCGTCAATAATCATCATCATCATCATCATCATCATCATCAACAATCACGGATTTAGCCCATGTGGCTTGTTTCGGTCTCATAGATTCTCATTCAAAAGTTGAATCCAGCTCTTCTTCGGTCTACCAACATTCCTGCGTCCTTTTGATTTGTATGTAAGTATAATTTTGGGAATGCGATCATCTTCCATTCTTTGAATATAAAACTCCTGGCGCGACAGGCCTACAAGGCCCTTAGCCTACCAGCCGGCTGCTGGCCTCACATCCACATGTGTGAATCACAGAGGTAGATGATCAGCAGCCAGTGTAGGGGTGACATGTGGTTAGCATGTCGAGTCCCCCAGCCGTTATAGCTGGTTTCCTCAACCTGGTGCCGCTACATATTGTAGCTACCCAATTGCCTCACGATGCTGGGTAGGCATCGGTCCCATACTGGCCGAAATACCATGAGAAAATTTCTTCCCCCATGGAGACTCGAACCAGCGCAAGTCCCGTAGCTCTGCGCCAAGGCTTCCTACCTTAACCGCTCGGCTACGGCGCGGGACTATTCTTTGAATATGTTCTTTCCATTTTTTCTAGATTCTTTTATTCTATCTAAGAGTTTAAAGATATTAGCTCATTTCTAGTATCTTCACTTCTTCTCTTATCTAGAAGTTTGCAACCAGCCACACTTCTCAGAAATGTCATTTCAGCTGCTTCTATGATCTTCTCTTCTCTTTTAGTTAAAACCCAAAATTCACTACCATACAATAGTAAGGGGACTGCCACTACTTTATAAAATTTTAGTTTTGTTTCTTTTCTGTGCTTTTAAATATCCTTTTGATTGTCCCACATATATAATTAAATTTATTAAGTTTGTTAAATAGATCTTCATTTTTAAAATGAACGATTTTTCAATATCGTCAATAAAAGCATACTAAAAATTCAAGTATGGATCTGTTAATTCCCAGTAAATATGTTGTGGGAATTGAGATATGGTGGAACAAGAAACCACGAATTTTGCTTTTCACAAAGTTTACTGTAAGTTGGATGTGACGTTATAACTGTTTCCCTTAGCAAGGCGGATTGAAATGTTTAGATGCGGGTTGGCTTCTATTCTTCCCTGTCACCCAAAACTTACAGAAACGTCTCATACTCCCTTTACGTCGCATTTGTAGACTTTAACTTGTCTAGATGGTGGTGGAGCAGTCTAGAACAAAGTATCAGGTGCATCCCCCGAAGAGCGTCTGCGTATTACAGTTGATAGATATGTTTTCAGAAACTTTGAATGGGAATATTTAAGGTAATTATTACATTCATTTCTTAATGAAAGTTTGTATATCAGTTTCTCTGGGATTTCTTTACAATCTCAAGACAATAACTTGAGAAATACGTGACTTTAATTACAGATATAAACTTAAACTTTCGAAGTAAATTATTTGTATTCATTCAATGACAGCGTTTTGGGTATTATAACAGATACAGCAGAAATTCTATCTCTAATTCCAGAAGTATCTAAACAATACTTTAGCTAATTACAATATAAAGAGTTTAGTTTTGATTAAAATGACTATTTTAATCAACTTTTATAAGATTCATGATGTGTTCCATTAAGGTATTATTACAAAATTAAAATATAAAATTATTGAATATTCACCTGAAAGGTCCGTCTCCTCAACTTAATTAATTATTTAACTGTAGCGCTTTCGGGACTTCGTTCGTACGAACCCTCTACCAGATCTTCAGTGAAACACCAGTTTTGAATCCTGCAGATGATGGGACAAGTCCCGAAAGCGCTACAGTTAAATAATTAAGTTGAGTTGACGGACCTTTCAGGTGAATATTCCATAATTTTATATTTTAATTTAGCTATTTTAAGTAAATAAATGAAGAAGAAAAGTTACTTGAAAAATATTAGTCAACAAATGAGATATGGCATTTATATTTCAAGTAGCATCAGTCATTACTAGGGAATGGATTTTGAGGTGCGGCACCTTTCCAAAAAATATAGCTGTTTCATTACCAATAGTGTTTCAATACATGTATTTGGGGGTTGAAATGAAGCGAAATGAATCCAATTTGTTGCACCTTTTTTTAACCTTTTCGTGAGATTACTAAATATCGCCTCCTTTCCCTCTTTTTATGCTTCAGCAGCTTTTCCTCCGCGTTTTTAAAAGGTAGAACAGAAAAATGTATATTTTTTTCTTCTTTAATAGCTTTTTTAAAATCTTAATCAGATGTTAACAATATTAAAATATAGGCCTAATTTATATAATTTATACCCCAGAAACAATGGACAATGTAGTGCGAAGTCAATAATAGTAAACAATAAATATTAAATTATAATTTATGTAAACCACCAGTAATTTATATCCCAGCAACAATAGCTAATCTGAAGCTTTGAAGTCAAACTTAAATTTCAACAGTCTTGCTGTAACAGTTTAAAATGAGTTCAGTTAGTACTTACTTACTCACTGGCACTATCGAACCCGTAGGTTAATGGCCGCGTGGACATAAGGTCTCCATACATCCCTATTCTGAGCTAATGCTTTTCAATCATTCCCCGTATAATCTAATTCCCTCAAATCATAGTTAATGTTGTTCTCGCACCTCATTCTTGGTCTACCAACTTGGCGTTTTCCCTCTGGCTTTCTACAAAAAGATTCCATGCAAGTCTTTCATTCCCCATACGCGCAACATGTCCTGCCCATCTCAGTCTACGAGACTTAACTGTTCTTATTATATCTGGCTTCCTATAAAGACCATGTAGTTCTTTGTTATTCAGTCTTCTCCAAGTTCAGTTAGTACTGGCAATAATTTAAATTTTCTATCTACCGACTTGTTGTTGGTTGTGTTTTACTATCCTGAACCACAACGTATTTTTATTAGTAGGCCTATTACAACTGGATTTTCACAACAATAACCTGGCGAATGTTAAGAAGGTTAAGTTGTATGCACTTTCAGAATTCAAAACGCAATTTATCGAAACTGATTACATCATTCTTCGATGTTCCATCTGCGAAGTAAATATTGCAATAAACTAAAGAACTATGAATCACCTCGTCTTGTCAGTGGTTGTCCAATGACTCGTTACCCCCCCCCCTTGGTTTGTAGTTTAAAGCCTGTCGAGGAATTCTCTCCTTGATCATTCTTCTTACATGCTGTAGCCAATTTTGTTGTTATACTTCAATTTTCTGCACTATATTTATGGCATTAAATTTTTGCCTGATAGATTCAATTCTTATACAATCCATACGTGTCACTACCATTATATGCCTGAGAAATTTAATTTGTGCTGCTTCCAATCTTTGTGCATCCCTCTTCTTCAGTATCCACATTTCACTGCCAAATTTTAAGCCTGCTTTGGCTGTGATATTGAGAATTCGTAATTTTGTAAAATAATTCACATGTTTGCCAAACTGGCGTTAATTTTATTATATGTTTGAATTTTGGTATCTGAATCAGTTTTGAATTCTAATATCAAATTGTCTAGTATTTAAAATTACTTGTTCAATTAAATTGTTCTCTATCACAATACAATTTAATCGAACAATTGTTAAATTAAATTGTTCTCTATTATAATGCAATATAAGACCAGCCTCGTGGGTTAGTGGTCAGCGTTTCTGACTAGAGTTCATGAGGTCCACGGTTCGATTCCCTAACAAAACATAGGAATTTCTCCTCAAAGGGAATCATTGCCCATGGTCTGGAATTTAGGTTAAGTTTAGATTAAGAACTTTCCTGGCGCCCCATTATCATTTATCACCAATCTTATCATCGGGAGTCCACCGCTGTGGTCTTGAGGTAGCGTGCTGCCTTGTCACGCAGTGGGCCGGGTTTGATGCCCGGTCGGGGCAGTTTTTCTGAGTGAGGTTTTTATCGGGGTTTTTCCTCGCCTGTAAGACAAATGTCAGGAAAACTTTAAGGCCCAAACGGTCCCCGAAATCATATGACCATCATCATCATCCTTATCATTATCATCATCCTTCACCGGCGTGGAAAGCAACGGGAAGCTGGGACACCTACAATTCCCTAGTGAAAGCTGCAAGCATAGCATGAAAATGCTATGATTGCAGTGAACGACCAGCCTCCGGGCAAAATTACTATGGATGGATATCATCGTGGTAACGTAAATCTGCCTTCTAGGCTCCCAAACTTCAGAAGTGGGTTTGAATTAAGCCAATGCCAGAATAATATATCAGAAATGTCGAAACGACAACCTGGGGCATAGAAAAAAATACAATTTCATTAACCTTTGAAGTAGCAATGTGTACTATAAAGTACATTAATTAATTTACTTTATATTTTAAATAAAGTAATAGAGAAATTAATCAGTAGAAATTATTTTAGTTTTGTCAAATAATAGAAAAATATCCAAGATGTATGAATTTACGGTTAAGATAGGTTTGTTTCCTCTGCAGTCCGATACATTCAAATAAGTCAACATATGAAATTGAGTTTCTGAAATTTAACAAAATAAAGTTGTATTCCGTAAAATGAGATCATAACTTCGACTGGTTGATGAATTTGATTAGACTACTTTACTCATGCCCCAAATGTGAGTCAATGACCAATCACGTTTCAATGATTTCTGTTTTACAACCAATCAGAGTCGTGTTTCACGAAATATTTATCAGTGTTATATTTACCATATTAAGAAAAGCTCCTCCTTTTTAATATTCTGAACAGGTCTGACCATTATTTTGCAGTGACTGAGCCTATAAGAAATACGGCTACCAGATTGTATATATAGTGCATAGATGTCATCACATCAGGAGTTAATATAAAAACATTTGTAGCAATTTATTATACCCAAAAAAAGAAACCACTGTTTGCACTTTCTTAAATGTATTTTTTCCCAGCTAATAATCCAGAAAGATATAATTGTCATATTTACATCATACGACATCAGAAATGAATTAATATACAGTTTAATGTGTTTCATTTTTTCTCCACTAGAGAGCATTCTTACAATATTGCGTTCCTTTGGCAATAAATAGTATGATCTGGTTGCAGTAATAAACAAAAGAAGCAGATGAAGCGTACCTATCGTTTCTCATTTGTTTTCAAACATCGCCGTTTACATTAAATATATAAATATTTTAAAATAACTATAGTTAAATAATGATTTGTGAGTAAACAGCTTAATTTTATTCGTTAAATAGTCCTAACAAATGCCACTCTTGATTTCCAAATTCTCTAGATAAATTCGGAAATCACTCGTGGCATTACTTATGAGTATGCAGTTCCTGTGCGAAGGACTTTTTTTTAATTTGTGCGTTAGGTTTTCACCGAGTCACATTTAGAGATATTCTAAACACTGATAAAGTACAGCACTACTATGGGTAGGCCTATATATTTTATAGCCAATATATTTCCATCCATCCATAGTAATTCTGTCCAAGGGCAGGTCTTTCACTGCAATTATAGAATTTTCATGCTATGCTTTGCAGCTTTATTATGGAATTATAGGTGTGGTAACTTCCCGTTGCTTTTCACACCGGCGAAGGATGGTGATAATACTGATAAGATGATGATAATGATGGCCGGATGATTTTCAGGGATCGTTGGGCCCTAAGCTTCATGACTTTTATCTTACTGGTGAGGAATAACCCCGACAAAATCTCACCCAGGAACCTGTCCGGGAATCGAACCCGGGCGCGCTGAGTGACAAGGCAGCACGCTACCTTCCAAAATTCCAATCATACACCGTGCACATGCGCCAACAAGCGGTTTACACTACGGAATCACGGGATGCAGCCAACATATACACGATATTTAATGAACCTGAAAGCTAACCTAACGTAGTTTAAGCACTCTAACCTGTGAAAGAATGCAATACCAAAAAAACGAATACTAAGTTCTGAAATTCTGAAGTAGGTCCTAAATGTGTACAGTTAATTAGAACATATTCTATGTTGGCTGTACTGGAACGCGACGTCATATGCTCCAACAGACGCCAAGCGGTTTACACTACGGAATAATGAGATGCAGCCAACATATGCACGATATTTAACAAACCTAAAAGCTAACCTAACGCAATTTAAGCACTCTAACCTGTGATTGTCCACCGCTGTAGTCTCGAGGTAGCGTGCTGCCTTGTCACACAGTGAGCCCGGGTTCGATCCCCGGTCGGGGCAGTTCTTCTGGGTGAGGTTTTTATCGGGTTTTTTCCTCACCTGTAAGACAAATGTCAGGAAAATTTAAGGTCGAAACGGTCCCCGAAATCATATGACCATCATCATCATCCTTCACCGGCGTGGAAAGCAACTGGAAGCTACCAAACCTACAATTCCCTAGTAAAGGTGCAAGCATAGCATGAAAATGCTATGATTGCAGCGAAGGATCTGCCTTCGGGTAGAATTACTATGGATGGAACCTGTGAATGAATGGGACGCCCAAAAATAAATAGTTCTGAAATTCTGAAGTAGGCCCTATATGTGTGCACGTAATTAGTACATATTTATGTTGGCAGTACTGGAACACGGCTTCGTTTTTGCTTAGAATATTCGTGAAATCAATATGCTGCTATGTGTGCATGCTACGTATGTAGTTAAATATCATAGAAAAATATATTGAAATAATTGTTAGAAAAAATTTAAAAAAAGCATTGTAAATGGTGGGAAATAATTTGAAAAATGGAACCCTAAGAATAAAATTTGACAGGAATTTATGAATGAATTAAAAAAGTCGCGTCACAGGTTGTAAAGAATAGCCGTAAATCTTATATATTCATTTGAGTTGGTGATTACTTGATGAAAATCCATATTCATTAATTAAATAAAAAATAAAACTTAGTTTTATTTGATTTTCATATTTATTATATAATTCAGTGACAACTGTTTCTGTACACTGTACCTTCTTCAGACATGTTAACAAATTATGAATTGTGTTCCAACTGATCTAAGCAACAATACAACAATATTTATTTAAATTTTTTAATTTAACAAAGGGGATTCATTCAAATCAAGTTGTGAATTTAACAGTTTTTACTACTTTTAACTCAGGGGTCCTCATCTAGGGGATATGTGGATGACGACCACAAGGTGCCCAAGCTGTGCAAAACATTTCTTTCACTTACTTGTGTTTTGCACTCTTTTAACTTTACTATCTAACCTCTCTTGGTTAACTCTTGTTTTTTTACGCCGACGCTATTAGGGCATCCGAGGGCTAGGGAGTCTTTCCTTTCTTCCATTTCTTCTTTCCTTTATTTTCTTTTCTTCTCCAGAAAAGCCTGACCAGAGGCTATAAGATGGCAGCCCCATCACTGGTCTTGCCTTCCTTTGGCCAGCAACCAATCGAAGGGACTATTATTATGCTTTCAAGTCTTATACGAGAATTTTCCGGAAGACGCTGGAGGGAAAATTTTCTATAGGATCGTAACAGGCCTTGCCTAATACTTGGAAGGGAAGAAGAAGAAGAAGAAAGAAATTTATTAATTTGTACAGTCTCCAAAAGATGTAACTTCTTACCCTTATCACAAATATGTAAAATTTCAAAATTTGGATCGAAACAATGATTAAATTGGAATAGGTGGTTAGCATATTTTGAATTTTCTAAATTTCTGTTATATGCTCTCATGTGTTCCTTTATCCGAGAGATAAAAGGTCTACCATTTGTCCTATATAGACATTGTCACATGTGCCACACTTCAATTTATATACACCTGATAATTTTTATTTTTTTTGTTTTGGTTTTATTGTTTTTATTATATTTTGTAGAGTTTTATTAGTTTTAAATGCCACATTAATGTTCAACTTTTTAAAGTGTTTAGATATTTTATTTGAAAGTGGGCCTATGTATGACATTACGACATATTTCTTTATGTTTTCTTTGGGTAAAGGAAAAACTTTGTTAATTGCTTTTTTGTAATGAACCTTGGTGAATTCATAATTTAACATGTCTGAAGAAGGTACAGTGTACCGAAACAGCTGTCACTGAATTATATCTTAATAAATATGAAAATAAAATAACATTAAGTTTTATTTTTATTTAATTAGTAAATCATAAAAACTAAAACAATTTAATATGAGTACCTCTTATGCTGTGGGAATTTTCGTTGCAACGCATTAACTTAAATACCACACCGTAATTTATTAAACCTAATCGTATGCCTATTAATTAAAAAATAATAATTTTAACTTCGGGTATCCTACAGCGAAACTCCCAGAGAGTATAGCTGTTACGGAGTTGGTCTTTGCCGCGACTTTGAGATTCCGTTAACTGTCACCGCGTTCTTGAGAGTGTTTGTAGTCAGTTTACCGCTTGTAACTCCACACCGCGCTTTCTTAGTTGTCATGTTTCAGTTACAATTGTTAGACATTGTGCTTTTGGTTAGCGAATGAAGCTCCCTCGCTTTTGCTGGCACTTCTCATGACACCGAGGTGTTTCCACTGCAGCCTGCCTGTCATTGTAATGAAAGGAATGCTGTCTTTTGTTCTGAAATTCATGCTTCATCAATCACATTGCTGAAACATTTTGAATATTATTCACTATTTAACGTTTATATGTAGTATTATGTAACAGTAGAACTTGATTGTCTTAAAGGTAACTGATTGAAAATTGCAAAAAAAAAAAAAAAAAGGCACTCACATGCACACACACCACACACACATTAACATGCTGTACATATATGCACATCGGCATATATGGACTAGTGGTTATGCTCCTTGCCTCTGGTCCCGAAGGTCGCGGGTTCAAACCCGGCCGGGGTTGATGGACTTTTTTGGGATGGAAAAATCCAAGGAGCAAGTCCTCCGGGAGGGACTTCAAGCCGTGGGTCCCGAGTCTGAAGATTTTCAGGCTCGTAAAAGATTCTTAAGCCTAAATGAAAAGGCATCTAAGCAAAATTTACCGAATTTCCCGTCCTAGTACTACCTTGGTTTCCTAGATGTCAGTATGAGGCGGAACGCTGACCACGGAGCACTCAAATGACATCTATACGAAAACAAGTGTAACTAAATTAGTATGGTTCAAATCGTTCCCTGTAGGGGGACAGCGCCTAAATCTCTGTTAAGGGAAATATGGACTTACAAGAAGAAGAAGAAGAAGAAGACATATTATATACACAATAGTATAGCCTATTCCAATGCGAGGTTGGGAAGTCGTTTTTACAGAAGCGAGGAAGTGATTAAACACCGAGCGAAATGGAGGTTTTTAATATCCGAGATTCTTTAAGACACTTCACAAACGTGCGTTTACATTATTTTTAGCACGATGGTGTTTTATAAATAACAAATAATATTAAAATAATAACATATGTGCATTCATTATAAACAACTGACTAACGTTAACAGTCTGGCCAATGTTTAGACGGTAAATGTCGAAAATTATTTAATTGAGACTACAGCAGATCATGAGACAATCAGGGATAAAATGGTGGCAAGTACGAATTTATTGTTTTATATTGTTTCAGATAAATTTCAGTTCATTTAAAATGCAGTGTATATGTTTTGTATAATATATTAACACTACCTTTTGGATGTATTTTTGTATATACATTGTATGTAGTATACATAAAAGGTAGTGGTTTTACTTCCCGCACTAGATAGGCAATTTGTAGTATTACAGTATAGTTATTCAGTTAGGCCTATATATATTGAACTTTCGATCATGATCACCATTGCAGTTTTTCAGGGTGAGGTTTGTTATCCTGGGTTTTTCCTCCCCTGTAAGACAAATGTCAGGAAAACTTTAAGGCCCAAACGGTCCCCGAAATCATATGGCCATCATCATCATCATCATCATCATCATCATCATCCTTATCATAATCATCATCATCATCATCATCTTTCACCGGTGTGGAAAGCAACGGGAAGCTACCACACATACAATTCCATAGTAAAGCTGCAAGCATGGAATGAAAATGCTATGATTGCAGTGAAGGACCTGCCCTCTGGCAGAATTACTATGGGTGGATGGACAAATATTATTTTAGTGAGATCACATATTTCCGATCCGATTGAGGGTCTTTCCACTTTTCAGCGGTTGCCCTTTTACCAGCCGGCTGCTGGCCATTCACATCCACATGTGTCAATCACAGAGGTAGATGATCAACAGCCAGTGAAGGGGTGACATGTGGTTAGCATGTCGAGTCCCCCAGCCGTTATAGGTGGTTCCTCAACCTGGAGCCGCTACTTATTGTAGCTACCCAATTGCCTCACGATGCTGGGTGGGCACCGGTCCCATACTGGCCGAAATACCATGAGAAAATTTCTTCCCCCATGGAGACTCGAACCAGCGCAAGTCCCGTAGCTCTGCGCCAAGGCTTCCTACCTTAACCGCTCGGCTACGGCGCGGGACAGATCACATATTTAGGAATTAAAATAAATAAAGATGGGAGTTACGAAGAGGAAATAAGAAATAGAAATAATTAAGGAAAATGTTCAATTGCTTGCCTCAATGGAATATTGTGGGATAAAAATATGAGTAATAAAAATAAAATGAATATATATCATACAATTGTTAAAAGCATCATTACTTATGGAGCAGAACTTTGGCAATTAACAACAGAAACAAATAAGTATCTTTTGGCAACGGAAATGGAATTTATACGAAGGGCAGCAAGAATTTCAAGAAGAGAAAAAATTAGGAATTCAGTTATATGGGAGAAAATGAAGATTGAAGACACTATTTTAGATATTAAAACTCAGCAATTAAGATGGTACGGACATGTCCAGCGAATGGAAGAGGATAGACTACCAAAATCTATTTTGGAATGGAAACCTGAGGGAAGACGAGACAGAGGAAGACCTAAAACCTCCTGGAGTCAGGGAATATGTTTATACATGAAGGAAAAACATCTACAACGAAGAGATTGGATGGACCGACAAAATTGGCTATTAGGAATCGGACGATGTCAAAGACATTAATCAACCGATAATCTATCTATCTATTATTATTATTATTATTATTATTATTATATTAGTCGGCCGCGGTGGACTAGTGGTTATGCTCCTTGCCTCTGGTCCCGAGGGTCCTGGGTTCGCACCCCGGCCGGGGTCGATGGATTTTTAGGACGGAAAAATCCAAGGAGCAAGTCCTCCGGGAGAGACTTTAAGCCGTGGGTCCCGAGTCTGAAGATTTTCAGGCTCGTAAAAAATCCTTAAGCCTAAATGAAAAGGCCTCTAAGCAAAATTTACCGAATTTTCCCGTCCTAGTACTACCTTGGTTTCCTAGATGTAAGTATGAGCGGAACGCTGACCACGGACCACTCAAATTGACATCTATACGAAAACAAGTGTAACTAAATTAATATGGTTCAAATTCTTCCCTGTAGGGGGAGAGTGCCTAAATCTCTGTAAAAGGAAAATATAGGCTTACAATACGATACAATTATTATATTAGGAAAGAAAATGTTGCTTCATATTTAGAAATCTAGGGACGGGACCAAAATTATAGCAAAGTAAACATGCCATGCTCCAAATGGGGTAGTGTTTAGTGTTTCGATGTGTCTTTCAATAAATATAGGCGTTTTATTTTCTGGTGTACTGACAGCGATGAATTGTTTATATTTTAATATTCAGCGTCGTTGAAACATGAATGAAATGTAAAACAAATTAGTTACATTTTTTATAATAACATGAATATGTAATGTTGTCTAGGATATCTATTTCTGATTTTATTTTTCTCTTCGTTTCGCTAAGCTTTAGAACGGAATTGTGAACCAGAACACTTAGTTGAAGATCAACTGTACGTCTGTAACAGTCTACTGAGACTGATAGTGTGTGGCTTACCAACTGACCAACTCATTTAGCAAGTTGACCGTGCCAAGAGAAGACATTCGTTTGTGTGCCTTATTCAATTCTGCAAAAAAACTCGCAATTAACGAACATAAAAAAATTAGAAGTAACATCACGCCAACTAAGTTCTCCTAAAACACACAAGAAGACTAGAATGTCTTGATATGACAAGAATAATAAAATATTCCTGTAAATAACAATTACACCGAGCAACAAACAATAAACTTTTTTTTTGTCTCAGAAAGAAAAATATGTCATTCTGATAGCATTTGTTCTCCTGAATTCAAATATGATATCGGATTTTCACCATTACGAAAGGTTTCCGAGAGACAGGAATTTATATTTTGAAACACTTTAATATTTTCTACATTAAACCGTTAGGTGTAGGAGTTCACCTGAAGTAAAAATTAAAATCTCGCTCTAGCGGTAACAATTTTGGAAGTTTCACAACGAAACTCAGTATATCCTATTAAAATAAACAGAAGTCGGTATCAAAAAAAATGAACGAAATCCGACGATTAAAAGTGCAGGTTTATCTGAAATCCGAAATGAAAAAAAATTACTAGCAACCACCATATTTGGTTCGTCTCAGCGTATATACCGACAATTTAATTAACCTTTAATATTTCATTCATTTAGGCGTAGGAACGCACGCCGGGTATTACCTAGTTTTATATGGTTTCCTTAAAACTACCTCAAAAAATTTCTCGTCTAAATCTCGCGATTGATCTCGTCTTCCTCTTTATAATTTCTTATTGCTTGATGCATCAAACACTTTCTTTCCAAGTCAATTACTTAATTATCATTATTATATTTTATTTCCTTTTCAACTGTATAGTGTGTATTCTATACCTGTTATGTATTATTATTCAACTTGTATATAATTCATAATTGTTATATATTTAATTTAATTCTGGTGAATTGGTAGAACAGACCTTACGGCTTTAAGTCCATTAAGTAAAATAATAAATGAATATATTTTTTTATGTGGAGAAGTTTTTGTTAATTATTTGTAGACCAAGATTACTATGTTATTATTATGCACTGCCACGTTTATCACCCGTTCCTAGAATATAATTAATGTTATTATGATCAACTTATTTTGGCATAGAAGTATGAAGACATTGAATATATTACCCGAAAATTAATTCACGAATATAATAAATGGGACTAAAGGTGAATATGAAAAAAATAATCAAGTTTATGGCCATAGGAGACATCCATCAAGATTTTATACTTGAACATGAAATGGGGGTAATTAAATACATAGAGGAATAC
This sequence comes from Diploptera punctata, assembly GCA_030220185.1. Classification (NCBI taxonomy): domain Eukaryota; kingdom Metazoa; phylum Arthropoda; class Insecta; order Blattodea; family Blaberidae; genus Diploptera; species Diploptera punctata. The sequence continues at coordinate 13,466 of JASPKZ010003719.1, read as the reverse complement.
AAATATTTGGAAGTAAAAATTACAGAAGATGGGAAGCAGGAAATGGAAATAAGATCAGAGATAAACTCAGGAAAATATATACAGGAATACAAATATTTGGGAGTAAAAATTACAGTAGATGGGAAGCAGGAAAAGGAAATAAGATCAGAGATAAACTCAGGAAAATATGTAATATCTACCCTGAGTTGAATATTATGGGATAAACATATCAAAGAGAAACTAAACTTAACAATTTAAAAACAATAGTTAGAAGTATTATGGCTTATGGTTCAGAGGTTTGGACTATAAATTATCAGATGAAAAGAAAATTAATGGTAGCAGAAATAGATTATTCGAGAAAATCTGCTAGGAAATCAAGGAGAGAGAAAATTAGAAATGAAGTTATAAAAGAGAACATTAACGTACAAAATTCAATTTTAGAATTTATCCAAGAAAAGCAACTAAATTGTATGGGCATATTAGGCGAATGGGGGATGAAAGATTGCCAAAAATATAATGGAATGGACCATGAGGAACGAGAAGGAAAGGACGACCGAATCTCACGTGGATCCAAGGACTGGGAAATAGAGGAAGGAATGTTATAATAGAGACGAATGGAGGAAAATTACAAAGCGAAATTGAAGACAAAGCATTGGAGTCGGAAAAATGTATCAACATTGTTAAAACCGGAATATATAAGCCTATATTAAGATTATTATTATTATTATTATTATTATTACTATTATTATTAATATTATTATTGTTATTATTTTATTATTATTATTATTATTATTATTATTATTGTTATTATTACAGTGATAGATACGAAGATTAATATCATGTGTTGTGGAAGCTATAAACAAATTGTAATGAGGTATATCAGGATTCCGAATTCATATCAGGTTTGAGCCGTGCATAAATAACGGTAGCTATTAGATGAATGGAGCAATAAATCAAATGGATGAAAATGGCGGACGGATAATTGGCCCCTCAGGATGGATTACTGTTTGAGTAATTCCAAATGTCAGGTCAGTTTGAAAGCGGGGTTTAAAACAAAAAACCTCTCCGTCAGTGCTGACAGTTAGTGAAAAATGTGACCTCCTGAACCGATGCTGACGTGATAATCTAGTCCTGTGGGCCATGTAACCTGTACTTATTATACCAAAATCTGCACTTGCTAACCTTCCTAGATTCATTTCCCCGCTCACAAACATCAATAAACAGCAGCAGTAGCTATATAATAATAATATTAATAATAATAATAATAATAATAATAATAAAAATAATAATAATGATAATGATAAGATACTAAAATGGTAATGATGATAATAATAATTATAACAATAATAAACACCGAGCAACAAAAAAATAAACTTTTTTTGTCTCAGTAAGAAAAATATGTGATTCTGATAGTATTTTTTCTCCTGAATTTAAATATAATATCGGCTTTTCTCCATCACGCAAGGTTTCCGAGAGACAGGCATTTATACTTTCAAACACTTTCATATATTCTATCACGATATGCGAATATGTCCAATGTGCGGGAACTTTGAAGATGAGATACATATATTAGGAAAATGTAATGATTTAGAATATTGGAGACGTCAGTTATTACCGGAAAGATTTCTAAATTCAAATCGGGAAAGATTGGCATGCTACGAGTTATTGGTAAATCCAGAAAATTGGATAAACCTCGGTAAATTTCTGGACAAAACGCGAAAAATAAGGACAACACTCATTCATGAATAAATATATGTTATCAAAATGCAATACCATTAATTATTAACAATTATATATAAATTAATTAGTGTATAATGCTATTGTGTTATTATTTAATTGTAATATTAATGTGTTTCCTTTATGTAATTGTAATGTTAATGTTTTTCTAGTGTATAATGCTATTGTGTTATTATTTAATTGTAATATTATTATTGTGTTTTCTTTATGTAATTGTAATGTTATTGGTTTTTGTTGTTTATTTTTCTTTACACTAGTACCAATTATTACTTTATTGTAACGGACTGTCAACAGCACGTACGGCTTACTGCCCGTGCGACACATATTTGTAAATAATATTGTAAATATCTTACTTTTTGTCTAATAAGTCCTACTACTGCTACATTCGTAAGTACACAATACTCGAACATTTGGACTTACCTAAAAAGTAAGAAATTATGATTTTCAGCTAAACTTGAATATTCCAGTCACGTTTGTTATGAAAATATCACTGCTCTCTGGAGTTGAAAGAAGCTCCATAGTATTGCTGACTAGCCAAGGTTCTAACAAAATCAATATCTGGAATTAAATAATATTTTAACATGTGTTACCAAGTTATATCTGATTCTTCAATTGTATGAATTTCATTGTAAGTCCTTCCCAATTTCCTTCAATAAGAGTGTTCGTTTCATGCTCAGAAAAAAAAAAAAAAGGTAACTTGTTGATTGATGCACTTGAAAAGAATTCACAATGCAAGTACCAAACCCGTTTTTTGTAGGTTGTCATTCAAACAATAGAGAATGTTTGAGATTAATTTTCCTTTTCTTGCAATTCAGTTCCTGAGATGTTCGTTGTACTAATTTGTACCATTCCGAAGAATATATGAATTGAACAAAGCTTTTTTTTATTCATTTCTCTTTACAGAGAAACGATTTTTTTTCTCATTAAAGAATGAAGGTTGGTGTATAACGAGCTTTGTGTTCTGGTGAAATGTTGAACATGCATGATACTGCCTTTCAGGTAGCAAAATTTTCTTTGTTTTCGTAGCCGGAATGTCATATCAAACGAACTAGCACCAGTCACAGGTAACCAAAGCATACGTGCACACATCCGTTATTGCGTGTCTCATTTGAAATATAATTTAAACTCCTCTCACATATCACCGAGGCTTTTGAAAGAGAATATAATTTGTAGCATTAAATTAAATAATATCTAAACTGTAATCCTACCCAGTTTAGAAGAGGACGTAATTAATCGTGCTAATATTTCTATAATGCAGCTATTTTTTACAAGATTAGTTACACAATGCTTAGACATTCATGTAAAGAGCGATAAAGATATCAGGGTTGCCGCACACTTGCACCTTTAAGTCACGCTTATACAGTTACCTGTTGTCTAATAATTAATTTTTCTCTATTTATTTAATTTTATACTATGTCATTAATCTTTTCCTCGTTTTTTTTTATATATCTTGTACACATTATATATTTAATTCGTTAAATTTAGAGTAAGTCAAAATACATTATAAATATTAATTGTATTGTATTCATAACTTGTAATCGTTTATATATATATTGTAATTTAGATTTAAGACTTTTCTTTTGTATTTTTTTTAAACCTGGTTGAGTGGTAGACAAGGCCTTAAGGCCTTAACTCTGCCAGGTAAAATAAAGCTATTATTATTATTATTATTATTATTATTATTATTATTATTATAAAGTGATATAATTAAGATTATACATACATAAGGACTTTATTAAATTAAATGTAAGATATATACAATGTTATTTACAAATATGGATCGCACGGGCAGTAAGCCATACGTGCTGTTGATAGTCCGTTACAATAAGTTGATGTTTGGTAATAATATACTTAAAAAAACACAATAATATTACAATTAGATATCAGCACAATTACATTATACATTTACTTAGTTATGTAGAATTATTAAGAATTAATGGTATTGCAATTTGTTAACATATTTATTCATTCCTGAATAAGTGTTGTTCTTATTTTCTGCGTTTTGTCCAGAAATCTACCCAAGTTTATCTAGTTTTTTGGGTTTACCAGTAACTCGTAGCATGCCAATCTTTCACGATTTGAATTTAGAAATCTTTCCGGTAATAACTGATGCCTCCAATATTCTAAATTGTGCTAATATTTCCTAATATCTCGTCTTCAAAGCTTCCGCACATTGGACATATTCGCATATCGCTAATTTTTTAAAAAAATCCATGACCCTAACCTGTACCAAGCAAGCTCTGATCTCTCTTTAAATCCTAGATTGAGTATATATGATTCTTTTCCCCAAACTTGTTTTAGGTCTCTTTGTAAAAACAGTGATCGTTTTCCCGCACATTCGGCCAAAATATTTTGTCGGTTTATATCTAAGTACCTCCTTCTTATTTTCCTCCACACATTCTTGCGATTTTCAGTCTCTTTTCCCCATACCCAACCAATCCCAATCTTTTGGAGTTCTCTCCTAAACTCGTTTGCCCAGAATTTTCCATTTGCGTTCCTAATTTGGTGGTCGTAACAAATTGCTCTGAGCATTGATTGTTCACCTTGGATAAGCCGCAACCAGTACTTGAGTACTCGAATTTTACAGTTTATGTCGTCCTGAAATGACCCAAATTCATATAAAATTCCACAGTTATAGTGTTACCTGATTCGTTACTTAACAAGTCAATATTACATTTCTAAAACTTTCCATTATATAGTGATATATAGTTTGTTGCGGAGACGTTCTAAGATTTTTATCACGTAAACCCGAAGAATTATACATAACATTTTTTCACTTACTGGAACATGCTATTTTTATTGTAAATATTAGTACAAAAATACAAAGAAAAATCCACCGCTGTGGTCTCGAGGGAGCGTGCTGCCTTGTCACGCAGTGGGCCCGGATTCGATTCCCGGTCGGGTCAGGCTCCTGGGTGAGGTTTTTTTCAGGGTTTTTCCTCACCTGTAAGACAAATGTCAGGAAGCTTTGGCCATCATCATCATCACCCTTATCATTATCATCATCATCATCATCATCATTCTTCACCGGTGTGGAAAGCAACGGGAAGCTACCACACCTAAAATTCTCTAGCAAAGTTGCAAATCATAGCATGAAAATGCTATGATTGCAGTGAAAGATCTGTCTTCGGGCAGAATGACTATGGATGGAGTGGAAAAAATATGGATTACATCAAATGTTCTACTGTTAATAGTTTTGCGGGATCATATTATATAAAATGCACCGGAGCTACCTTCATGTTACCACCGAATCACGGCAAAGAAGTACAATCTGATACACGAGTAAATCTGAGAGGTCAGGCTGACTAACTTGTTGGTTCGCATAGAAGGTGCCAATAATAAAAAATATATAATACTGACAGTTAATTCAATACTCAGCCAACATTTAGTATACGGTTTGTATCCACACATTGGGAATAAATGAGTCATAAAACAATATTTTCGATACAAACGTTATTTAACTTCATGCTTATTAATTTTATGAAAATTCTTAATTTGTGCAGTTATTTAATAATATATTACATTTAGAACAAAATGATTAGTGTAGTCAGAATGTAGAGCGAAATAAAGTTTATTACGTGAGCTACCAGCATTATCATAAGTAATGCCACGACTGATTTCCAATTTATCTAGAGAATTTGGAAATCAAGAGTGGCATTTTCTAGGACTATTTAACGAATAAAAATAAGTTTTTACTCACAAATCATTATTTAAATATAGTTACTTTAAAATATGTGTATATTTAATGTAAACGGTGATGTTTGAAAACAAATGAGAAACGATTGGTATGGTTCATTTGCTTCTTCTGTTCTTCACTGCAACCAGATCATATTATGTATTGCCAAAGGAAAGCAATATTGTAAGAATTATTGTAAATATCTTACTTTTTGTCTAATAAAGAATGTACTCTAGTGGAGAAAAAATTAAACACATCAAACTGTATATTAATTAATTTATGATGTCCTATGATGTAAATATTCCAATTATATTTTTCTGGGAAAAAATACATTTAAGAAAGTGCAAACAGTGGTTAATTTTTTTGGTGGTATAATCAATTGCTACAAATGTTTTTATATTAATTCCCGCATGAGCTTTCGTCTGACATTCATGCACTAGGCCTATAGGCCTATATACACAATCTGGTAGCCGTATTTCTTAGTGGGCCAGTCACTGCGAAATAATGCTATGACCTATTCAGAATGTTAAAAAGGAGATGCTTTCTTTATTATGATAAACATTAGTTGGTAAATTCTAGGGGAAATGCGACTGTGATTGGTTGTAAATCAAAAATCATAGTAACGTGATTAGTCATTGACTCCCATTTGGGGCATGAGTTAAATAGTCATAAGTAATGCCACGAGTGATTTTCAAATTAACGATAAATTCACGACTCACGAAGTGAGGAGTGAATTTATCTAGAGAATTTGGAAATCAGGAGTGGCATTTGTTAGGACTATTTAACGAATAAAATTAAGCTGTTTACTCACAAATCATTATTTAACTATAGTTATATTTATATATTTAATATAAACGGCGATGTTTGAAAAACTAATGAGAAACGATAGGTACGCTTCATCTGCTTCTTTTGTTTATCACTGCAACCAGATCATACTATTTATTGCCAAAGGAACGCAATATTGTAAGAATGCTCTCTAGTGGAGAAAAAATGAAACACATCAAACTGTATATTAATTCATTTCTGATGTCGTATGATGTAAATATGACAATTATATTTTTCTGGATTGTTACCTGGGAAAAAATACATTTAAGAAAGTGCAAACAGTGGTTTATTTTTTTGGTGGTATAATCAATTGCTACAAATGTTTTTATATTAACTCCCGCATGCGGCATGTGTTGACATTCATGCACTATATATACAGTCTGGTAGCCGTATTTCTCGCAGGCTCAGCCACTGCAAAATAATGGTCAGACCTGTTCAGAATATTAAAAAGGGGGAGCCTTCTTTAATATGATAATTATAACACTGATAAATATTTCGTGAAACACGACTGTGATTGGTTGTAAAACAGAAATCATTGAAACGTGATTGGTGATTGACTCCTATTTGGGGCATGAGTTAAATAGTCAAATCAATTGGTTTTCCTATCATCAAAAACTTAATCTCTTATGAGATGATTCATATCAACGGAAACACTATGTAAGTTTTAAAAACTAGGTTGATTACACTGATCAACAAAAAATATTTTTTTTTTGTCTCAGAAAGAAAAATATGTGATTCCGATAGTATTTTGTCTCCTGATTTCAAATATGATATCAGTTTTTTACAATCATGCAAGGTTTCCGAGAGACATGCACTTATAATTTCAAACACTTGAAAATTTTCTAGATTCGTAACCTACACAATATTCAGAACTCAACGGAGGAAGGAAAGTAAGAATCCGATTTTTCTGTTATATTTCGCCGGCTGTGAAGCATCCCTCTTGATGGTCCAACAATAATCGGCATGCATCTTAGGATTCAATATTGCCTTGATGTTCTCTATTCCCTAGCGTAAACATTTTGGAGTTAGCTCATTTGGTTTGTAATTTTCAATTGACAATGGGGCCATAAAAACGTTTATTAAAAAATAATACTTAATCTATATTAATTGAAATTATTATAAAAAAAATGTGGGTGGTGTTAGCGAAATTCCGAAAGAATAACAAATACATATTTGGAAAACACGCTAAGAGAAACTGCATTATTTACAACTATTAGCATCCATGAGACTAAAATCATAGTTGACCAGTGTTATTAAAACTCAAAATTACGTGCAATTGCAGATTTGATACTATTTCTTTGGTACTATATTTTCCTATGAAATTTTGTATCTCATTCGTTACATATAAATTAAGAACACTAGAAATGTTTACCTTTATTTTAGTTTTCATATTAAAATTCAACAGTAGGAAATAATTGTATAAATATCACGCTATCTGGTTCCACCGGCTTCAATAATTGTTTTAACTATTATTATAGAAGTCTGGATAAAAATTCAAATTATAATTTATTTATTTATTTTATCGATTTATGGAATAATCCGATTACTGTTCACAGAATACTCTATGTATCAGACACAAAAAAGCGCAAAATTGACAGATGTAAGGATAAATGTAAAACAATCGATATAAGAATAACCTGTGTCCCTATATATTACTGTAATTTTAGAAACATTTAACTTAATTAATCGTGGGTACTTTTTTTTTACAAATTTTGAACTTTATTACATTGAAAAATGCAATTTTTTGATATCCATCCGTAGTAATTCTTACCGAAAGCAGGTCTTTCACTGCAATAATAGCATTTTCATTCTATGTTTTGCAGCTTTAGTAGGGAATTATAGGTGTGCTAGCTTCCCGTTGCTTTCCACACCGATGAAGGATGATGATGATGATGATAATGATGGCCGGATAATTTTCGGGGACCATTGGGCCCTAAGCTTCCTGACCTTTGTCTTAAAGGTGAGGAAAAGCCCCGAAAAAAACTCACCCAGGAGCCTGTCTCGACCGGGTATCAAACCCGGGTCCGCTGCGTTACAAGGCAGGACGCTACCTCGAGATCACAGCGGTGGTCTTTTCTGATATAATAATAATAATAATAATAATAATAATAATAATAATAATAATTAATCATCATAATCATAATGATGATAATGATGATAATAATATGTTGTTTTACCTGACAGAGTTAAGGTCTTATGGCCTTGTCTATCACTCAAACAGGATAGAAAATATACAAAAAAATATTCTTCTTCACTTCCTGGTTTAGACATTACTTCCCTGTTCCGTATTCACTAATAGATCTAAGACCATCCCTTCGGAGGACGTCCGACATCTCTCATTCCTCTCGGAAAATAATGTAAGATTTTATATGGTAATCTACTTTCTTCCACTCTTTCTACATGTTCTTTCCACTGAATCTTGTTGTTAAATATATTTTCTTTTATGGAGTATATCTGCAGTTCTTCACGGATATCCTCGTCTCTTATCTGGTCCATTCTAGTGCATCCTTTTACTCTTCTTAAAAATTTCATCTCGGTTGCTTGGATTTTACTTTCCTATTAATTAAATAAAAATAAAACGTAGTTTTATTTGATTTTCATATTTATTATATAATTCAGTGACAGCTGTTTCGGTACACTGTACCTTCTTCAGACATGTTAACAAATTTTATTTTTATTTAATTAATAAATATGGATTTTCATCAAGTAAACACCAACTCAATTGATTATTTTACTTTCTTGTTCGGTAGTGATAATCTTAGATTTAGTCTCATACAAAATGACAGGGACTGTCATTAATTTATAAAATTTTAATTTTGTTTATTTATGGGCTTTATTATTCAATGTCCTATTTATTGTGTCACAAATAGCTTGAAACTGATGAGTTTTATGTTCAATATCTTACAAAAATTATTCTTAGATCTTAATAATTATTATAAAAAATCGTTACATGGTATATCTACAGTATAATCATTATTTACAATACATTTGATTTATTGTAGGTTTGAAGAATGAAATGTACAATGTAAGAGACAGAAAAAGAAGGAAAAATAACTATTAATGACATATTATAATGAACTTCGTTCCAGAGAAAAATCAATTATTTAATAACAAATAATTATATATTATGGGTCTTTATATAACTTTATAACTGAATGAAATACGTATTCTATATTAAATTTCCAAAAAAATATTTCTTACTTTTATACGGTTTAGAAATTCTGGCTAATTTCGATGAATAAGCGTCCTTCAAGTTAGATTAAATTAAATTAATCGGATCGCAGTTATTGCTGAAGGAAGCCTTTGTAACATTATCGTGAAGGCACTTCAGTTGATATTAAAATTAAACATTTACAGATTTTTTATTCATGGATTTAATTTTAATTTTCAGTCTACTTGTTAATGAAATTAATATTTTTAGTTTAAAAGTTATGCAGTTATTATGCTTCCATGCTTTTTTTTACCAAGGATTTAATTTATTAATGATTTGATTACATTATTACGTATGCTTATTTTTACTATATAAGCCTCGAACAATACAAATAGGCCTAATAGAGTTAGGCCTATTAGTTTGACTCTTCTAAGCACCAAGGCACAGTATATTAAGTGATATTTTATATAAAACGCGTAGAAAATGTTTTACTAACTTTACTTCTGGTGGACTATGGTTACCATATTCTCCTCCGGTTCCAATATTCGCGGTTTCAGACCCTACACGGCTTAAACATATTCAGTATATGGGTCTATCGGACGGAAACTAAGTTATGGGGTCCCGAAATTTGAAGTTGGATTCTAATGACCTGAGTAATGGAGAGTTTACAAAATAATTCTCACTAACTTACTTATCCCTAAATCTGTCTTTACTTTAAGGTAAAAACAAACATTATAATGAATTGTTCTTTTCTCGGTAATAAGCATACAAAATCAAAAATTTTAAAATTCATATTAAAGCACCATTGAGGTTATGTCATAAGATATCTTATATGAAAATGAATCTTTGTTTGTGTGTTTGTTGGTTTGTTTGTTTTTTCGTAATTTATGCGTGGCCATACCGTTGATGCGATTGTGATGGGGCTTTCTGCAAAATGTTCAGGAAATTCCCGCGATGAACATAGGCATAAGAGAGTTGTGATACTCAACTCCTACACCCTTAAAAATCGCCCTTTGTAGTGGAAAACGTGAAAAAAGTAGCTTTTTGGACGCTTAAATGGCTTACGCTGTCTAAACCATAACAAATACACAAAATTAATTTACACATAATTGAATACCTCGAAAAATCTACGAAAAAGTTGTTTATCTCTTATGGATAACTCACAATAACCATTCTTCTCTTTCATTGATGCCAAGAAGATCGAGACAAGTACGTAGTTTCCTGTGCAAGCATAGCAGCACATGACGGGATTTCTTTTATGGATAACTTACAATAACGAATTTTGTTTTCTAGCTCATTTATGCCAAGAAGATCGAGATAAGTAGATTCCCGGACAACACCGGGTAATCGGCACGGGGAATCTTAAAATAATTAAGATATACATTTATAATTATTTTTCAATCTACTTATTTAACTAAGCATAAGAAGTACATTAATTTTTATCTTTAAGCTCATTTATGCCAAGAAGGTCGGGATGAGTAGATTCCCGGGCAAAGCCGGGTGATCAGCACGGAGTATCTAAAAAATATAAATTTATGATTATATTTCCTTTTACTTATTCAACTAAACATAAGAGCACATTAATTTTCATTTATTTAGGTGTAGCAGCACTCGCCGGGTATTTGCTAGTTAAATATAAAATTGGTATCTGGTAAGTCAGTCGTCCTCAACTAAATTATTGCATGTTATGGATTCAACTGGATTTATTAGGCTTAAAGGACCTTCGGGACTTGGAAAATCTGGTAGCGGTTTCCTAGCCGAGCGTTAGTATGAGGATGTACAGTTTACCGGCATTGAAATAAACAAAGGAGTCTTATCTTAAACTATTTTATTACTAAAGTATAAATAATTAGAAATCCTAAATATCTCTAGCCCTAATTCTATTCTAAGCCTATGTTAAACTACAGTACTATCTCGGGGATTGAGAAAAGGGAGTTGTGGAATTTTAACTCTAACCAAAATCTACATAATTAAAATATCCCTTTTGAAAATATATAGTTTCAAAAATATTATATTGTACTTGATTGAAATCTTAAAGGATCTGGACTACATTATTAAGAAAAATGGTCGGTGACTTACCCTCCAGCCGTACACACACAGACAGACCGAGCCCATCACTTCTCAAGTGTTATATATTTCAAAAATAGACCTGAAGTCACCCTAAAACTGTACTTCTAACATTCCAAAGCACTAAATGTAGGGATGTTTACAGTTAGCTTCAATCAAGACTTTGATCTGAACTATACTCTATCTCAACAATCAAGACTTTGATCTGAACTATACTCTATCTCAACAGACTTTGCTCGAATAATTAAAATAATCTATAAAGCAATAAAGAATCCATATAAGGGAACTATGTATTATTACATATTCCCCCCTTCTCAATCCCCAGAAAGGGTCTTTAAGGCCCTTTTTGGGGCCGCTGAAGTTGTATGTACTTAGACTACGCACAAGCTTTTTAATTGATCTGGATTTTGTTTACATTGTACTACGAAATTTGCTCTATCTCCTGTCCCTACAGCTACTTAACTCTTTCTAACATATGATTTACAAACAGTAATTTAAACAGGAACAATTTTTTTATATATCGTCATGACATTTAGTGTGTTCAAGTTAATCCATTTTCTCTTTACAATTTACCGTAGTTCCCTTCCTCTATATGGGACATAGGACGTGGTCATACTTTATCAACCACATTATCTGGTTTTCAAATTACATCTGGAAAATGGATTAGCCTGTCACTCCGAACCTGAAACAAGAAAACATATATAAAACACAATTATCTACTCTTCTTCCTTTTCAACTGTTCCATAGTTCTGTTTTCTTCAATGCTGTTACTTTCACACACTGTCATTCTGAAAAAAAGAAAAATCTAAAACTTTAATTAGAGCTTACACTTTCTTCACAAACTCGGCTTTCCCACTAGCCGCGTTCACGCGAAGAAACTTGAGCACTTAGTTCTGTTTGGCGCCGCGCATGTCGCGCTCATGCTGATCTAATACAGCATCCCCTGGTTGAATTCGATGCCTGGGACCACGTTCGATGACGGTATCTTCCTCGGCCGGGAGAGAGCCATGCGGATACTGGGTCTGTCCTTTGAAGTTCTCGAGACCCGCAATTTCTTTTAGGAGCCATGGATTATCCGGAGGATAGGTTTAATGGGATTTCTGTGTTTTATCCAATTTTCTTACTGTATATTACTGGTTGGGAATTATTATATGATCCACGGACGATCAGAGGTTCGGTTTGATATGGTTAAGGTATTTGCTTGGTCTCTCATGTCGCACCGTATTGATTGGTGGACATTTCTCATGTGTGAATGACTATCCCATGATGTAGTAAGTCGTACCCGCAAGACCCTGTCTTCCTCCTTTTTGTTTTTGGTATCAGCTAATCTATGTTTCGTGGTGTGTGGGGGATGTCCTAGGTGACTCAACATCCTTCGTCGTTTCTAGTTAGCCCAGTCGTGCTCGTAGTGTCAAGATCGTGTGCCGTTATAGTCGTTCTTCTTGTGCTGAGGGTTTGGTACTTGTATACACCGTTATTTTGTTTCGTGTTGTTGGTTTTTCTCTCCTTTTTTTTTTTTGATTTTTATTCGTTTAAAATATGGGTTTGCACTACCTTTTCTTAATAAATTCCATATGGACTTTTAGAAATGAATCAATAGTACCTTCTGGGGTCTCAAAACCCAAATCCTAGTTTCTTACTACGAATAGTATCCTCTTAACTCAACCCCGAATCTTGAGCAACCATGTACATCTTTACTTTTATAATTTTCCTACGTTCAGTTCCTCTAAATTTACTTAGTTAGTATATCAATGGTTGCAACCAGCCAAAATGGTATTTTCATTAAACTTTACCTGCCAACTCGTTTCTATACAAATGTTGTCCCTGTTTTACTTTTGGCGTTGTTATATTTTACACTGGAAACCGAAAAAGGGCTCTTCTGTCTATCAATTTGCATTAGCCATCATCAACAAATTCAGGTTCTAATCCCTTTTTATTTCCCGAAAACTTCAATTTGACAGTACTTCAGGCTGTATATATACACTAATTTCCATACTTAGACGGTCAATATCTTGGCTTATTAGCAGGCTA